>VZSG01000510.1:181615-205900 GCA_013398315.1 Nothoprocta pentlandii | reverse complement strand
CTTTCAAATAAGCAGAACAGTGGTTGCTATTCCATTTCTCTGTCCTCTGCACTGAATGAAGAGTGGAAAGAAGTAAGAGAAGCTGGAGCAGTTAAGAAGTATGTATCTTAAATGGGGACGTGAAAAGAAAGCAAATTGAATAAAAGAAGTACTGGAAGAAAAGTCCTGTCCTAATTACAGTTGATTTGAAAGTGTTGGGTGACATGCTATATAAGTGCTATAAAAATATAAAATATATGTGCTATGTAAGTGTACAGTGTTACTGATTATGAATATAAACAATATAAACAAATATAAACTATTTTCTTCTATTGCTCTGTCACAATTATAGCTATTTATAGGTACAGTTTATAATACAGTTTATTAGTAGAAGACCTTGGTTAGCAAACATTTTAGAAAATTAAACCACATGGATGTGTAATGTAGCAAGAAGCTAGGAGATGACCAATTTTGTGCCTTTTTTCTGTCTGTATGAATCTTATTTCTTATACTTTTGCTATGTCAAACAGTACCTTGCTGTTAAGAACTCCTGCAGTTTGCTGCCCCTGTTTTTGCTGGCAGGGTAGCACCTGGGGTTTGGGTTCTGCTCCAAAAGTTTCTACAATGGCAGAAGTGCTCAGTTCATGGTTCCAGTTAAGTGATACAGATATTAGTCTGGACTTCTTTGAATATGTTGTAAGTGTTAGCTTTGGGCTCAAGTTGGGCAGTTCCACTTAGACTTAGAGTGCCTGTGCTGCAAAGAAGCAAAGTCTCCTACTTGGAAGTGTGAGAGCCCTCACTGAAATCTTAACTGACAGGAAATCACTGCACATTCATACTCATTGAGAATCTGTCCTGTAGCATTTCTTCCCATTTTATACAGCCATATTTATTAAAAATAAATAAAACTGAAGGTAAAGAATAATTAAAAAAAAAAAAAGTGGTTTACCATTGTTACAATGTGATCTGTGTTTTCTAGTTTGATTGTTTATCCACCTCCACCTGCAAAAGGAGGCCTGGGAGTCACAAGAGAAGATCTGGAGTGCTTGGAATATGGAGAATTTCTTAATGATGTCATCATTGATTTCTATCTTAAGTAAGTAATTAGAGATTTAATTCTCTTCTTTTTTCAGAGGCTTGATGTGATCTTGAATGTAGATGTTGATCGTTAATTGTGATATAACTGTTTTAGAATGTGATGAAATTGTATAGGTTTAAGCCTTTGAGTATTCTCATTAGTTTCATTTATTTCAGTTTCATTTTTGTTGCCCCTCTAATAGGCTGCAACGTTCTCCAGACAAAGCACTGTAACTACTGTTCCTGCTTGAGAAGTAAATATATTTTAATTATGTCCATCTTCATGCTAAACATGCAATCCTTGGTATTGTACAAATAACTTAGCTAGGACAGGGAGAGTTCCTGCCCACCCCACAAAGTCTAAAGCATTGGGAGTTGTGGATTTTCAGTAGCTCAGTGCCTCATTCCTGCTTGTGGATCACTACAACTCAAGGAGATAAAAAAGCTCATGGAGATTTCATGGAATGGAAAGTACAAAGCAACTTTAATCAGGCAGATGTACAAAATAGGGGGTCTATACCGAGTAGTTCACTGCTAAGTTTGCATGAAATGGAGCATCCTCAACTACTCTGTGCAAGAGCTCAGGAATCCTTCTGATATACAGACACTGTAGAGAGGACAGAACATGCAGCTTGTACCTGAGTGTCTGATGTGGCTTTACAGCAAAACCATTTTTATGCAGCTATAAACTTGAAATAAGGTTTGCAGTATGATTCCCACTCTTGATATAGCTTCATCCTAACAGGAAGGTTAAAATAAATAAATGTTTAAATTCCTTTATTCCTTTACATCTGCTTTTTAAATGTTAGACTTGTGCCCACATTCTCAATGCTCATTGTGTTGCAAGTTGTGTAATGGGTAACTGCTGCCCAAGGTATCAGGTGAGGCTGGAACCACCTCAGGTAGGATGGTGACAGATCAACAGTAAAGCCATAAACCTCTAGAATGTCCCTTCTAGCTTTTACATGCATAGCATATAAAAGTAAAAGGGGCAATTTACACTACTGAGGTGTTCTGTGCTTTTTGCATGCTCAGTAAAATAATACTGTGTGAGTATGTGTGAGCTTATTCTTGGACAGGTTTTCAAACTTATCTTAATTGCAAGGGCTAGAAACATAACTAAAAATAAACAAAAGCATTAACAGTGAAGCACAAATCTGAGGTAAAGGGTGAGGTGACTGTTCTTAGTAATTGTTTGGTATTTGTATACTGTGGTAATGTACACTCATATGCACATTCAAAATGCAGTAAATGCCTTCACAGCAAGCTTTGCTAAGCTGTGAAGACTACTGAGGTAAGCCTAACCCGTGGTGATGAGTCAGGAAATAATTACACTTCTTTTATGTTAAGAATGGTAGTTTTCTAGAATAGGAATTGATGGATTTATTTTTTCATTGGTAGATACCTCTTGTTGGAGAAAGCACCAAAACACCTTGCTGACCGTACGCACATTTTTAGCAGTTTCTTCTATAAGTGCCTCACGAGGACAGAGAAAAACTCTGAGGGAGATCCCAAAGTTACGTAAGTTGGCTTCATTGCTTCCTATGCCCTAATGACCAGAGCTCAAGAATCTGTTGCTGCTATTCGGAAGTTCTGTGGATTGTATTCTAATTAGTACCTACAATAATATATCAATATTTTCCAAAATTGTGATTAAATGTCGTAACTCGTGCTCAATTCCTTCTCAATGCTTATGTTTGAGTTTTACCACTTCACTGAGTTATCTGGCAGCTGCTTTAAATCTGTTATCATCGCTCAGCTCATTGACGATTTTTCCTGTTGTCAGAAGTGATTTTTCTTTTGCTTTTCCTGAAGTCCCCAGGTTTTGGGGACTTTCAGCCAGTGGGGCCACCTGCAAGTCCAGGTGTGCCATCTTACTTCGGTGCTAGGCAAACTTTTCTGGGCAAAAGTTAGAGACAAATGCAGCTTCTGTGGTGCTTTCAAAGAGCCTCAAAAAGCAAGGAGCCATCCTTGAACGTATCTTCCATCCGTTTTTGTGCCTGTCTTCTGACCATAAATATTCTGAGGTGAAGACACCATTATCCTTAAGGGTGCTCTTATGCCTTGGCTTGATTCCTGCTGCAAGGCTGGACTGTCCTTACCCTCTTCACAGCAGAAGAATGGCACTAATGCATCATACTTCAAGGAGTTCAGCTGCTGCAAAGCAGGAGATTCAGTTTCCCAAAGCTGTCTTTGCTTAGGGTTAGATAGTTCCTCTGTGAATACAGTTTTTGGAGTATGCATACTGGAAAAGCAGGCTCCAAATTGTATTAATAGCTCTAGGTGTAGTCTACTTAGCTTGAAGTCCTTTTACCTTCTTTTCTCCACACAGCTCAGCTAGTGAACTAAGTTCTGTTGTGCTCCTTTCACAGGTGCTTTTCTAGGTTGTAAAAGTGCCTTCCCCTGTTATGTTCCCTGTGCTTCTAAGAGCAAGTAATAGAGGAAATTTGCACAAGTTTTCTGTTCACGCTGCTCCTAAAGAGCAGTAGCTCTTTTACGGTCCTGCAGTAGCTTGCTTTTGCATTCCTCTTTCTGGCTCTTCTGTTCCATTCCTCCCATAGTCAAGTTACATGTCTCAAGCATGGCCCAGGATTTCATGAGGATGGCACCAGAGAGTGTCCCCTGATTAAAACGAACTTTGCATTTGGTGGACACTGGAGCAAACTTCACACCAGCAGTTATCATGTATTCTTGTGCAAAGTAAAAAGTCTGTGTAATCTATATTTCTCCTGGGATTTTTTTTTTTTTAGTCTCCTATAATCTTATCCTCATACTTTGTCTGTAGAACTATAAAGAGAGTGTGATCCAACAGGGCAGGTAAAGGCCAAGACTGGAGAAAATCTGGTTTTTAGTTCTGGCTTTGCTATAGGTGTGCTGCGTGACCCTATATAAGGCATTTGGCTTTTCCTTCCAATGATAAGGTGGCTCAGGCGGGCATTCGAAAGCGGTATTCTGAATTAGATGTTTGGGTGTTGATATAGATCAGTGACGGATATTCTGGTGGGCCTTTCTACCTTTCGTGCAGTCTGATACCCTGACTAAATAATTACAGTGAATCTTCTCCAACCTCGAAACCTGTGGATATTTTATACAAAGGATTTCAAGGTGGTTCAGGTGATGCGAACATTCATATCAGTCTGCTTGACTTGTAAGTCACTTAGGCTTAATATTGTGCTGATTTATTTTCTCTGGGAAATTTCATGAATAAATGGAAAAATCTATTAAAGGATTGGGGAAGTATAGGATTATCAATCCCTATACCTTACTTTAACTGAAAAGAACAAATCCAAGTAGTAATTGTCATTTGATTTCCACAGAGCAGCACAGAGAAGACACAAAAGAGTAAGAACGTGGACTCGTCATATAAACATCTTCAGTAAAGATTATATATTTGTGCCTGTGAATGAGGAGTAAGTCTGTGCAATTTTAGACACGTTTTTCTGTTAATTAAAATTAAAAAATAAATAAATAAAATCACTGAGGGTTACATATGCAGAGAGGTTGTAGACACAGACTGGGCTTGGGACATGATATACCTTCAAGTATATTCAAAACTGGGGTCTTTGTTACAGATGATTTTTTCACTTTATTATTTCTTCAGTGTGGGGTAGGTGGTGGGACAGTGACAAATTCCTGTGATGGTGGTTTTTTTTTTTTTTTTTTTTTTTTTTTTTTTTTTTTTTTTTTTTTTTTTTTTTTTTTTTTTAAAAGGAATTACTACTAAATTTTGCAGTTACACCCAGTAAAATGCAAAGCACAAACATCTGGGAGGACTTGTATGAGATGCTGCAAAAGAAATAGTAATGGCAACACTGGTCACATAACACAAAACAGTTGCCAGTGAGCTCTCAGTTGCCAGTGAGCTCTCAGTACTATAAAAACTTTTCACCTGTTTTTCAGAACCAAATGTTACAATTTTGCTGCTTTTCCCTGTCTCCTTGCTTCTGGGCAGGTCTCATTGGTACATTGCAGTTATCTGTTTTCCGTGGCTGGAAGAAGCTGTATATGAGGAATGTCCCCATCAGGCCTCATTTGATGACCAGCTTCAAGAATCTGCACTTCAGTCAGAAAAAGAAAGTCCAAGCACTACAGTCAGTTCAGTGTTGGCTTTTTCTGGTAACTGCAAGGATGGAGAAATAGATGCAAACAGATGTTTATTCTCAAAAGGTAGGTGATGACACCAAGCCATACACATTTCTGGTAATGACTTAATCCAAGGAGAGATGTGATGTCTTAGAAAACACCTGAAATGAAAGATCAATGTTCTTGGGTTACCATGTGTTCTTGCTTTCTGCAACTCTTAGGAAATCAATGGAAGGAACATGTAAACCCAGTGGCTCAATCCTATCACAATATTTTTAGTACTAATAATTGTGAATATGAAAACAGAAAATTCTTAAGTTATTAAAACTTATTTTGTTTTTGTTCTAGATGACAATTATGTTGCTGCAGTTCTGCACCCGGATATTTCTCAAGTAAGTACCTTTCTGTACTAGCAGAGGAGACTTATAATACTCTATATTACTCTACTTCCTAGGAATCTAATACTTGAACAAATTTATTTTCATTATCTTATGGTGCAGCAGCTGCTGCTGTTTTTGCAGCTTGCAGCATGTGCTAGGCGGTTTGAGTTAGCCTGAAGTCCTTCTTGGTTAACCCAAATTACCTATGCTATGGCTTCACTTTTTCAAATTTCTTATCAATTTCTCCCTTTCTGAAGTAGGAACCAGACTTGCTTTACCTTTAAATCTGTGAAGACCTTTGAATTTTCACTTGTAGTTTTTTAAAGTATTTTTTATCTCTTCCTAGAACTCTTCAACTAATTCCAGAAGGCAAATTTGTAAAAGGTAAGTTTCTGTTTTTAAGCTAGCATTATATATTTAAAGGTTTTATACTTCTAAGAAATTCTACAGTAATTAAGTCAGTTATTTGTTACAAAACCATAAGTGTAGAGGTGTTTTTTTTTCCAGCATTTATTCAGTTATTGCTTAATTGTTGCTTGTAGAGAAAGATTCAACTGCTCTCTTTTGCTTTCATTGTTTACAGGCCTTGTATACTCGTCTTAGATTCTTTAAAAGCTGGCTCCTGGCAGAACACAGTTCAGGTGTTGCGAGAGTAAGTACCTGCCGTTCCCCTTGATTAGAAAGGTTTGTTCTTGGTCAGATTTTTAATGTTCAAAATACTGTTCCTTTAAGGTATGCACTGCAGTGCACATTTAAAAGGAAAACCTACAAATAGCCACCAAAAAAAAACAAACAGAAAAGCAGTATGGTGGTTTGGATGACAGTATTGGTTTTGTTCTGCAGCCTAGGAGCAATGTAAAAATTGAAAGCAAAATTCTTTTTAAAATTGAAAAAACACCGAGAAATAGATGGAGGGTTTTCTAGAGCATTTTTTGTTTGTTTGTTTTTTGTCCCCTGCAGTTCAATAAAGGTGTTTAAGAGCAGAAATAACAATTCTTTAAAAGCAGTACTTCAAAATTTAAATGATTAATTTTCCAAAGTGCTGCCTATGGTATCCCAAGGTAGCTGACAGAATTCCTGCGTTGAATCTGCTCCTTTGTACGTGCAAAAGTGTAGTATACGAAGTGAAGTTGTGTCTATATAGTTATATGGAATGTTATTATGTGTTTTGAAAAGTGGGAATAAAAATATACTTGTAGTTCTTATGTGATAAGTATTTAAGTACTCAAAGAATGGATTCAAACTTTCAGTACTTGAACACACTACCAAAAACTTTAACTTCCTTAAAAAAAATTTATAAAGTTGATGATACTAAGTAGTTGACAGTAAAATTAATTGTTCTTTGTCTCTTGTTGTATTTGCTTTACTGAAAGAAAAAAAAAAGATCATGTAAAAGTAAATTCATATAATACTCTGTTAGGAGTGGATGGTAATCAGTAAATTTTGAGGCACCATCTTTTCCCTAGACTTTTCCATCTGTCTTGGGAGAAAGAATGACATGGCAATTTTTTTTCCCATGTCTCTATGGGATATATTAACATTAGTGCTCCACGCTTTCAGCTACTACAGGGAGTGTAATTGCAGAGAGGGTGGTTTCCTTGAGTTCAGAGAGATGTCTTCAAAAGTCAGGGCAAAAAGAGGTGACTCCTGGAAGCCTGATATTTGTGAACTTTGGGAAATTGACCTACTATTCTTTCAGTTTGAAGGAAAAAAAAATCACTTTGCAGTTGCACTCTGAGAGTAGAATTCTAAGGAAACACTAGTACAGTCTTTTTATTACCTCTTTTTTCCCTTAAGCCATTTTTATTCATCTCTAGGCAAAGATCAGTTTGGGAATAAATTTATTTTCATGTCTAAGATCATTAATACAGGAAATGTGCTTCACTGATCTCTTCATCTTGAATTCAATCTCATGCTTGTTTTCTATTCACAAGTGACCTTGTTCTCAAAAGCTGTTGGAGTGTTATGTATGTGTTTTTATTCTTAGAATTGCAAGGATTTGAGGCTTGTAGAAATCAGACACGAGATCCAACTTGTGTATTTTTATATGTGTATTTTTATATATGTAGAGCTTGAAGAAGCTCAGTGCAATGACTTTTTTATTTTAATGAAGTTATGCATCTTTCCTGTTTTATGTACTGTATGCATTATATGGAAGAGTTGCATCTTGATGTAATAAAATTTTGGAGTTTTAGTAAAATTGTGCTGCTTGCTTATATGAATTCCTTTGACAGATTCTATGAAGGAAATAGGTTAAGGCTGTGATAATACTGTGACCAATTCCAGAAGAAAATTGAGCAATGCCCCAAAATGCCCTGAGCTGGGAAGTTTTCTTAAGTATTTAATCTGTTTGCCTTCTTTTATAGGTATCTGGAAGCAGAATGGGAAGCTAAACGAAAAACTCAACGGGAATTCAGTAAATCAACAATGATGGACTTCTGTCCCAGAGTGCCTAAACAGGATAACAGCAGTGACTGTGGGGTGTATTTGCTGCAATATGTGGAAAGCTTCTTCCAGGTACAAATGGCAACTACCTCCCCCGCTCCCCAAAACAATCCCAAACGTTGTTTCTGAGTGAAATATCCAGGGGCAGAAAAGCCTGTGATGCTCAGGCTTTGTTAAGTGTCAAAGCCATCAGAGAGAGAGAAGATAAAATCCATTCTTCATGTAGTAGCAGGGGTCCTTATGTCTGGAGCACAGGCAGTTTCTGTTCTGCCATTTTGTGTCCAAGTATTTCTGGCCTTGTGGTTTAAGGATAATTGACGTATTGAGGGACTTTAACATATGGGCATATTTGAAGCCCATGTGGTTTTCATGTTTCTGACCTGCAAGTGGCTCCAAGAAGAGATGACCTGCATGGAAAGTTCCCTTTGTACCACTAAAATGTGCTCAGCTCCTGTATTGGCCTCTGTGTGGTTTTGTGCAAGCGGCAAACAGAAGGATAGGGAGATCCTCCAAAGGGAATGGGCAAGGCAGAGGGACTGTGTTTCTTTCTTGTCTAGCACCCTGGCCTACCATCTGCCCCTGCTGGGTTTCAGACACTTTGTGTCTCCCCAGGTCTCCTTCACCCCCCGTGAGCACTCTCGGCGGCCCTGCCTTCCTTTGCCTGGTGCTCATACGTGTCCACACTGAGGAAGGGCTTGTGTGGGGCCATGGCCCATGGACAGGGTATTTTTTTCTATAGTAGAAGAGTTGAGACTTTGTGTAGGTGGAAGATAAATCTGGTTACCGGTGCTTCCCAAATGACCGTTTTTAATGCAAAAGCAAGGCCCAAATGAAATAGATAGTTCTGAACGTATCCAGGGTTCATGGACCACAGATCGTGTGGTGGTTTGCCATTTTTCTTCCTTACACTTACTGAACTGTGGGAAGGAGAAGGTGAAACATAAGCACTGCAAAAGAATGAAGAGGGATCGAGGATAAAATAAGGACTCACACAAACAAGAGGTTGTGTGGTTTTATTGGCAGAGCTGGCAGGGTATCTTGGCCATTTGCTGTCATGTATTGTCCTGAACTGTCCCCACTCACATTTCCCACTGAAATTTGTGGGAATGTTCTTGTTGCTTTGCTCTGCTATCAGACAGACCAGCTTGTAATATTTAAAAACAAAACAAAACCAAAAAAGTGCCCGAGGCCACCAAACCTTTTCTGTTTTGTTGTTGTGTGCCTGATCCTTACAATGTGAGCATACCTATGTGTTTCGTGACCAAAGTTTATCTGTCCATACATAGCAAGATTGTGTCCTGTTGTCCCACAGAGAATGTGGTCTATGCTTTGAATAAATGTTTATGCTGATGTGTATCTCATGGAAATGAGGATAACTGGTCTTGTGTTTACCACAAGTAGCTCATGGTAACTTTATGGCTGTACGTGATAGGCATGGAGGGAGCGGATTTGATTTTGCAGCCTCTCACAGGTCTCATAGTGACTGGTTTGTGCATCTGTGGTGGTCTCAGCAATAATGGAGGATGGTTGAAAATATTTTTTGAAGCTTTCTCTAGGGAATTCATGCTGTAATTAATTCTGTAAATATTCTTCTTTTTTCTTTTTTTTTTTTTTTTTTTATCAGAATCCTATAGATAACTTTGAACAGCCAATGCATCTGGACAAGTGGTTTCCTCGTCAAGTGATCAGAAGCAAACGAGAAGAAATCCGAGATCTCATCTTGCAATTGCACTTTCAACAGCAAAGTGGCAGCAGCAGCTAATGAAGCTGCTCAGCCAGCCCTGGCAAAGACATTGATGTATATGAACAGTAACTGGAACTCTGCTTAGCAGAACTTGGGATGCTCTTGCCTTACAAGGCCAGAAAAAATAATAATACCATGAGAAGTATTTTGTTTGTTTGCTGTACCTTTTATTTAAACTTTTTTTTTTCATTTGGATTGTGTGCTCCTAGAATGCAGTGCTAGGGGGAAAGGAAAAAAATGTATATAAAAGTGTAATTATGTAAGTTAAAACAAGTTCATATTTGCTGATCATTGAACTCTTACTTGAAATATAAAAGCTACATCCGGATATGTGCCACGAGGATGTAAAAAATATTTTGGTCGTGGGGCCTGTTCCTTACATTTCCACGTAACCATAACTTAGAGTTGAATGAGCATGTAGGGATCGTCTTCAAAATCCTGCAGACAGGGTTTTGACCCTATGCTGTGACTCTTTCTACTTTGCAGTTCGCACAGAATGAATACTATGTATTGTTTTAATTTAAGAATACAATATTGACTCTCTTTAGAGATTTTTGTTTGTTTCTGATTATATACAGAAATGGTCTGCATTTGTCAGAATATTCTATTGGGTTTTGAGACTGCTAGATCTTGTGGATTCTTTTTTCCTCCCTTACATTTTCATCAAAGGAAAAATGGGGAGAAGAGAGTGAAACAGTTCATTTCTGTGATTTTTTTTTTTGAAAACTTTAAAACTCAAAAGTAGTCTCTTGCCTATATTTTTAATGACTTTTTTTTCCTTAATCGTATTTTGGAAAACAAGCTTCATCTCAAGGTATGTGCCAATGCAATACTTGTGGGAAGTAGATTTTTAATCTTACATGCATTACTTCTGGGAATTATACCTCTGAATCTTATGGCATCCTTTGTGTTAGAAAAGCAAGCAGACTGTGGTGTAGCAAGCTTATTTGAAATGTTTTGCTGAAGAGTAAGCCCTTTTTTTTTATTCATAAAGGTCATTGTTATGTGTAATACGTCTTTAGGATGTGTAATTTACACATAAAGCAAGCAGGTTTTATACTTTGCTCAGGGGAATTGGGTAAAGATGCCCGCATGTGTGAGTATTTGAACTTGGGACTTGATTTGAGAAATGAGCACAGGGTGGCGAAGGAGGCCCTGATACGGACATGGATCACAGAAAACCTCAATGGCCTTTGCGTACGCGCACGCTGTCTGCCGTGGTCGCTGCCTGAGGTCAGGTGAAGGTGTTCAGCAGGAGGCCTTCTCCTGTGCCCGAGGGAAGGTGAAGTCGTGGGTCAGCGCAGGACCTCGTGTCGGCGACCAAAACTGCATGTGTCAAACCTGCCACAAAACCTGCAGCTCCTAGAGCTTGCAAGTGGGTTAGAGCATTAGGATGAAAATAGAAGGCAACCCAAAGATGTGATCAGTTTTTTGGTATCTCAAAATCCTCAGGGCCCCTTTCCTCAAGGCAACTCTGAAACTTTGTGTTGCAGAACCTGGTTGTTTCTTCAAGTTCTGTGCAGTCATCCAAAATCAAAACCAGAAAAAAACCCGGTGGTGTTTCTCAAACCAGGAAGCAGCATTCTTTCTGGAGAAAAGAGACAATTTTAAAACAAAATAGTTTGCTGGGCACAGTTACCTTTTGTATAACTGTGGGCAGCCTGGTGTGAGTCATGCCTGTGTCTGACTTCGTTTCCACATCAGTTCAGTAGCTGGTCACTACCTCCCACCTCTCCCTTCCTCCTTCTCCTCCTCAGCTTCTATTCCCGTCATCCCAGAGCACTTTGTGGCTTTCATCACATAAACATTAGCACTATTATGGGGATAATTGTGTTTTTATTATAAAAATAGATAAAAGAATGAATTCAGAAATATGTGCCCTTTATCTATACTTTTTCCATTGATAATTTTTTGATCTTCTTTCAAATTTGTATTATAGTTTGGGGTTTTGTTACTGTAAAAATTGGTTTCCATCATTAAGTAATATTTGCTTTTCTTTTAGATTGGCTGGTATGTAGATATTTAAAAGAAAAAGTCATGTGTAAACTTCTCTGAGTGTGTTTTACAACATTATTTTAAATGATGACCTTGTTGATTAATGCTAGATGTGTACTATGAGTATGTCAATACCTTTAATATTAAAAAAAAATCTCCTGACATTGCTAAACTTGGTTGTTCCTGTTCCTTTCCCTGCTGCCACAAATTACCAGAGTAAGTGTAAGATCCTGCTGCTTTCGTCGGATACACAGGCATGTTTCTGTTAACCTAATTATGTATCGCAGTGATTATTTATTAAAAAGATATTCAGCTAGTTCTTTTTTTTTTTTTTTTTTTTTTTTTAGCTTCTTGTTTCAAGCAAGGCTGTTTCTGGGGGTAACACAGTGTTGTGGTTGCTTTCTCTACCTAGGCTGACAGCCTGGATGACCAGCTTGGAAGAGTCGACCAACTGCATCCCCTCCACCACAAACACATTTGCATTTAGCCCTTGTATCTGTTGCTCTTTGGGTGCTATTGCTACAGGTGTAAATTAGGACTCCCTTACCACAACTCTTAGCATGCGTCACGCACCTTTTTGCATCTGTCTTGCATCTCTTTCCTGTATAAGTCAAGTAGATTTAGGTTTTTAAACAGTGATTGAAAGGAAAAATTATTTAAAAACAGTATTTGCAATAGAGCAGGGTTTCAGGGGCATAATTTCTGTATTATCTTACAGAAAATAATGCAGTTGTTTGCAGAGACAACATATGAGACAACATATCCTTTCTCCCTTCATTAGAATTATTATTTCTCTTTAGCAGGAAAGTCTACTTTTTTTTTGTTACACACTTCTGAACAGAAATTTTATTTGTTCATATCTTTAAAATCAAGAATCCTACATTTGCTGGTGCACAACTGTAAAGGCTTTGGTAAAATCAAGGGATAAATTAGTTTCCAAAAGTTATTTCAAAAATTTATTACAAGAATTGCTATTTTTGTCTCAAAACACTTCAAAGGGTGGTTGTGCTTTTTCGCTTACGCATTTTGCTATCATAAATGTTTAGAAACTTCTAGCTATTGCAAGTCCAAATTTCACTGCTGAAGACATTGTTGAATTCAAAATTAATAGATTGAAATAATATGATTAAAATTGCATTTAAATGCTTAGAATATTTTATTGCCCAGAAGCTGATAGAGCCTTAGGAAATAATTACATTTTGACAGAGCTATAAAACAGGCGTTTTTATAATAGTCCAATTCTCAGTGCAGCTGACTATTACTTTTTATTTAATCATCATTCTATATTTGAAAACTGTCCGGGAAGCCATTTAATTGGATTTTGAAGTCTTGCTCAAGTTGGTGCATTCTGAGAATATTCTCTAAATGGATTTGTTGCCGTGTGTTCTTGAGCTAAGTGAAGCTTTGTCGGACTTTATTAGTGCGGACGGTCATTCTAATCTTGCTTTAGTTGCTTTTTTTTTTTTTTTTTTTTTTTTTTTTTTTTTTTTTTTTTTTTTTTTTTTTTTTTTTTTTTTGGTGGGTAGTGGAAGCCAAGTCACTCCCGGCATTGAAAGCCTCTGTCTCTGCAGAGGATGATTTTAAAAAATAACTAAAACCCCCATGAGATGCGAGGCTGTCTTGCTGAGTGCAACGCCGTGGTGCAGTGTGAGGACAGGCAGGCTGGCCTGGTGTGCTCGGGGGCCGGGGAAGCTGCGTGTGGGTCTGAGCGCAGCGCCGCTCAGCTGGCAGCTCCCGCGTGCCACGCAGCGAGCCCAGGGGTGCCCGGCACGAGCAGCACTCTGCTCGGATCCAGCTGGACACCCTTCTTGTTAAGGGATCATCTCTTCCTAATGCTTGTCCCAAACGTCACCCTAATAGAGTCGGAGGAAAAAAAATAGATTTGTCCTGTTTTATCCTGACGGAAGCGGCCGTTCTGGGATGTGAAGCACGGCGCTGCAACGACACAAGCTTTTCTGCTTTAGCACAGGCTCCCGCAGCCAGACTTCACCAGCTCTGTCACGAGAAGGCACCGGAGAAAGATTGCTTCTGTGCTACCTACGTCAGTGGTGAAACCAGTCAACACATATTTAGATGCATTTGTTTGAACCAGGAGAAGGCTGCAAAGCACCCTGACGCCTTCTACTGGGGTGTAACGTGCTCCCCCTGATATTTGGTGTGTGGCACATGTTTAAAAAGGCAGAAATTGAAGAGCCAATGGAAAAAAATGTGGCTAATTAAGTGTGAAAGGTGCTGTCCTTGTTTGGACTGTTAATGGTATGACGAGCTGTGGTAAAGAGCTTAGCTGGCCAGATTAAAATTAAAAAATTGTCTCAGTCCATCTGCTGACTCCAAGAGCTTCCTTTCATCACCTTTTCTTGCTTTGTTTCACTGGAGTGGAATATTCTCTCTGAAGAAAGATCATTCCTAGGATATCTTGGCTAACATTTTATGAAAACTACTGAATGCTTTTTCTTCTTTTTCAAAGATAATGTGGCATCCAGGCATTTGCGGAAAGGGCGATGCTCTTGGCTGGTTCAAGGATGCGTTAATACTCTCTTGCTAAAGGGGATTCTCCTTTCCTTTTTTCTTTGCATATTTTTTTTTTGGACACAGTAAGTATGTTCAACTTCCCTTGGAAAATCTCTCTCTGCATCTTGGTTTTGAGAATGATTGAAGGAGGTCTTCAGACTGTTGCAGGTAACGCCAAACTACTCCTTATATATATATTCTTGTTTAAAAGGTTTTACTCATGACTGTGTAGAAGTAAGAATAGGCCTTTGCATTAGAGCAAGAGGAAGAAGTTTAATACACAGAAATATTGTGTCAGGACTGTGCTGTGGTATCAGTGCTAACGTGGAGAACGTGCAGTGATTTCCAGGAGGTCTTACTGTATGTTTCTGTCTTTATAACAGAGGAAAATAAAGCTAGAGGATACTAGTTATTCTATTGCTATGTGGGGGGACTTAAGCTGTGCCAGTTTGGGTCAAGATGGGTGTTTTGACATAGTGACCTTGTTTGACATTCCGTATTCCCTGTATTGCATTTGACAGTGGTCTCCTAGAGCCAGCTATTAATGTACCATCAAAATAACCATCTTGCTCCTGTATCAGTTAGCAAAGTCAAAGGTGCTATTGATTATGACGATGCGGAATGAGGTTGTAGCCTGGGAGATGAAAAACACTATAGATGTTTCACTCGTATTAATTAGCTGTGGTTCTTTAGTTGTGTTTTGGGGAGGGGGAGAAGGGAGAGAAAGGGATGAAAAAAAAAAGTGAGTTAGGCAACTTCAGAATTAGCTGCGTGTGGAAGACAGAGACTGTCAGGCTAACCCTGAACAGACCCAGTTTTCCCTCAGCTGGGGGTTTGTTTGCAGTGATGCATCCAAACCAGCAGCAGGAAATGAAAAAGCAAAAAGCCAAAGCTTCTTCCCTTTCTGCATTCCCCTCCACTGCACTTGGTAGGTGTTTGTTCAGGCAGCTTACTTAAAGCAAGGAATATGAAAAATAAATGTTTCTCGCAAAGTGGTGTTGTAGACTAAGGGGAATTGGTTTAGTGGTCCTGCAAGTTGTCAAGCACATCTGTTTATTCACATATGTGGTCCCGTTGGCTTAAAGGAGCCAAGTCACAAAAGTGAAGGTCGGCGCAAAACATCATTTATAGGGTTAGGGCTTTAGCTTATGTTATCACTTCACAGGATGCTGTGAAGTAAAGAGCTTAAGGTTGTTTAAAATAGTACTGTTATCGTACAGACCGGTTTGGGGGGAGAGTAAATGTCGTCTTAACAGAAGAAAGCACAGTTGTGTCCTTCAGAGATCAATACCAAGGCATTAAGATGCATTAAGATACATATGAATGTGTCATTATCTCACCTGAAAATTTTTTCATGGTTTTAATTTTACAGTGGAAGCTTATTCAACTGCAGAGGAAACACAGGCTAAAGATGCTTTAGTGGCCCCTCAACTCGGTGACTGGCAATTAGCAAACTCTTCCCTGCCTCCTGAACCAAAACAAGCTGCTGGCACCTCAGAGCCTGGAAAGGTCAACAGCCCCTTGCTGCTTCGGAGGCGGCGATCCCTTTTGTTTCCCGGAGTGAAGATCTGCCCTGATGAATCCATTGAGCAGGCTATTGCCAACCATCTCAAATACTTCAGACTCAGAGGTACGTGGGCGTGAGCAATGCAGCCGAGTGCCTGTTGTGGGCGACTGATAAAGAGCTCTTCAAAAAGAAATTAGTAGATGCAACTTTTATGGTAGGGATAGGAACTGTGCAAGAACTAGGGTGTTTCCCAGAAAACTTTTCTGTGAAGGCTTTTCTCCTTACAAGTTATCTTCAGTCAAAAAGTTGGTATTAACTGAGCTAAGCACATTCATCCTTTCTTATAGAGCAATTTGGTTGGAAAAATAGATGGGTTTTATGCACAGGTTCACAAAGTCCCTGATTTGGATTTTCTTTTGGGTGTTTGTGCCTGTCCTTACTGTGCCATCAGTGTTCTTCATAGTGTCTTCCACATAATCTATGAAACAAGAAAGAGCTGCTGTCACTCACAGCTGCTATTGAGTAGAAGGAAACATGTTCAGAGACATGTTGTTTAGTCCCAGTTTTTGATTGTCTATACATGCAAGTCCCGTATAGATAACTGCAGCTGTACAGTTAAGTACCTGCTTTAAAATAATAGAATTAAGTCACTGTAATTTCCTTCACAGCATCTTTGTGCAAAATAAAAACGCCTTTTTGTATTTCTAACTGAAGATTTCAAAAGGTAATTCAATTCTTTAGAAATTTATATATTTATTTAAAATGTATTTCTGTGATTTAGGAAAGGATTTTAGGCAAAATTTATTTAATAATAATAATAATAATAATAATAAAGAGTAAGAAGGCTGTACTGGTTTTTGTCCGCATGATAGTTATGCTTGTATCATTAAACTAAAATAAGTGGTAAAGCTATCGTGCATAAACTGAAGAGCAGAAATCCTGCATCACTTTGAATTATTCTACCTTAAATGACTTACCTAAGGTCCTGTGAAGCTTGAGACAAGACAAGTGTTGAGCCTATAATCCCTCGAGTCCCAGACATCCACTGCGGATGCTGGATCAGCCTTTCTGTTTGCTCACTAGGTTAATAAGGTGCTTTCAACAGTCACAAGATGAAGGCTGTTCTCCCACTTTTGGGCTGCGGCAGCCCCTTTTTCGGCCTCTTCTTCTCAGCAATAGCTGCAGTAATACTGCTGCCCTCTTGACAGAAAATGCTCCTTCCTAATAAAGTTCTTGAGGACTGTACGTGTTGCAGAGTATCTATATACATGGACTTAAAGAAGTGGTTTTGGGTAGGGGGGGGCTGATTTCCACAGCCCAGATGCACTTGCTTTTTAGTGCTATTAAGGATACTTCAGTCCTCTGATCATACAGAGGCCCTGCCTTAAAATTCTGCTTATAAAATAACCATTGGGCTAACTGAAAACCTTTCAGAATAAGGTATTTGTATGTAGGTGTTTGCCTCTTGGATCTTATTTCTTTGTGAACTGTGCTACACTACATCCCTTCTCATGCCACCGTCTAGTGATTTGTTCTACCTTGGTCTAGTTAGCTGTCCTTCTACCTGCTACATAAGTATGACTTCAGAGACCATTCAGAGATCTTCCTGGCCCCACAAGGGAATTTTAGTCAGAATTCTGCTTTTTTGAGTCAAGGGTCCGTTTTCATAGCCTGTTGGAACTGGTGATTTCTGCAAGCAGCAGAGATGACTTTAAATAACAAAATAACAGCAGGTATGGGGAGCAAGATGCAATTCAAGCAGGCTGCCTTCGTTCTGCTGGCAGTTCTGTGCTGCACCAAGAGTTTTTACTGTATTCAGTATTTTGCTGTATTCAGGCTTAATCACAGCCTGAATAAATGCATCTAGGGGAAGTGGGAGCTGATGATGCTGTTACTGTCGTCCACGATAAAGCCCTGAGTGTTGCTGAATTATATACCTGCTTTTTCTTGAAGCTGTGTTTTACTAGCTACCTAAATCAGAGCAACGATAAAAAACAGTAAGAGGAACTCTCTTGTTTGTGCACAGTCAACAAAATATTCCTATGGAAGAGTGTTATCACAGTCTGGCTCTCAGAGGCCAGCTGATGAGAGAAACAACTGACCTTGCAAGGCAGAACTTTGATATTCATAAAATGGCTTTCACCTTTATTATGGATTTTAAGAATCTTTATCTTATTCTTTATCTGTTAAAGGAAGGGATTTCCATTATTGTTCTATCAGAGGACTCTCTTGCTGGCTTGCCGATGCCTCTGTTCATGGTAGGGATGGACTGATGTGCATTTCTAATGTAGACTTTGAGTCAAGTGCTCCTGTTCTAGAGTTGTGAACTGCAAGCATCCTGCTTCCCTCTGCCCCACCAAGTACAACTTCTAGGGTTTTTTTTGAAGGATAAATTCTGCTAAAAACCATTAACTTTGCGACATATACTGTTTGGCAGACCTGCAGCTCCAGAGATCTGTTTTTCAAAAAGGTAATCTGAAGAGACAGAAAATAAAATTACAGTAAGTCATAAGCAATTTTAAAATCCAACAGAATACAAAAAGTAATACAGAGAAACATCAGTGTACTCTAACAGTGCATTAGCAACATTCAGTTTCTTGAAATCTAAGTAATGGTATAACTGTCCATTGGTGACTGTGATTATTGTAGTTGATGATAGAAGCACCAGCCAAGAGTAGGAATGTTTGTGTAGTTGTTTCTCTTTTATCTGCCATAGAGAAAGCAGGTTGCTTGAGTCTTTATTCCTGCAGTCAATCACTTTGCAGAACAGATAGAGTTTTACATTAAGCAACAGGCATTATTTTCTGCCTCTTCTGGACCAAATTTGGGGTTATGGTTATCTCTGTAGACTTCAGTGTACTCTGCATCTTTAACTATATATGGAAAATATTGCTCTTGGCTGGCTTTGTATTTCATTACAGTGAGAGTGAGCCTGAGAGAGGCAGAGAGCATATAGATGGAAATAAGCTGTACATTGTTTTCCCAAAGCCTATTCCCTGGGTCCTACAGACTGTTTTAACACATCTCTTTAAAAAGGTTTCATCTAAATCTAATGCTAATTGGTAGCTGGGCTTTTTTGATGAGCCCCAAGTTGATGTGTCTAGTGGGCAAATGTAGGTTTCACAAAACAGATTTAGTGAAATTTTAGTGACCATGTGAATTTTAGACAGTGAGTGCACTATAAAAAGTAATGCTAATTTTGAATAATGTTTTGCCCTGGGTAAATAGTACTTCTGTTTTGGGGATATCTGAGATGCTATCACTCTGTTGGCCATGGTTTTGAAATTATGTTTGTGTATTTTTTGCTAATATTATCCACTTTCTTAAACAGTTTGCCATGTATGTTGTCATCTTCAGATGAGTAGAGCAGATAGTCTCCCTGCCAAAACTGTTCTTATCAGCCAGATCTTCGGATAAAATTGAACTAATGATAGTATCTAAGATACTGACATAAAGAAGGAACTAGACAGTACTTTAGGGTGTGATAGTCAAAAAGGGACAAAGAGAACACCTTCATTTTTGTACTTTAAAAAGAACAAGCAGTCTTTCTGAGGAAAGAGGTCCTATGTGGGATAATAATCCTAGATTTGGCAGTCTCAGGCACAGGAGGTTAGAGCTGTCCATGTTACACTCAGAATCTAGATTTTCTCCATGCTCTTTGGGTTGGTTCAGTTCCATATATTGAAGTGTTAAAAATAATGATGTTATTTATGTAGCATATGTGGGCAGAGTTAAGACCAAAGACTCAATTTGATGTTGACACTGTGAATACTGCAAATTTTTCAAATATTGCTGAATAATGATGAAAGCAAATAGTCAAAAATCATAATAAGTACTTGGCTAAACAAACTTACAGTAAATAAATCAAAATGTCTGGCTGAATGCGCCTTTTCTCCTTATTTCCCCTTCTTCCCTGGCACATTTATCTAGTTCATGCTTGGCCAGCATCTTCTGAGGTTTAGTGGTAGAGACCCTAGTTCTATCGTCTTCTACCCTGGAATGACCAGGTGTCAGTATAAGCTTCTAAAAAGCTTATGGTGCTTTTTTTTCCCCTATGTAAAAAGCTTTTTCGTAGTCAACGAAATAATGCCAGAGAGAGTAGTTTGTGCACTAGAGTTTAGTACGTCAGTGTATTATTTTTGTGTGGATTAGATAATTCACATTGAACTATCGTTGTGTTGTCTCAAGGTTGCTGGAGCAGCCTGTGCGTGGTAGCACTTCAGCAAGAGGTAAGGTGACTCCTGCTTGTGTGTGTTGATTTCTACACTGATCAGGTGCTCGTGAAGCCTTGCGGGGAAGGATGGGTTAGACCATATTGCCATGGTTGTTACCAAAGTGCAGCTAAGCCATCCTGTCCTGCAGCGAGAGGAGGAGTTGCCCTCGCGTTACCTTGAAGTAGGACAGTTGGCCTGGTGTGGTGCCGCCAGCCCCTCGGCAGGGTTTGACTCTTAAGAAGCAGTAATGGGATTTAAGGAGGATTAAACTCGAGCACTGCCCACTTACACAAATGGCCACCCGACCCCCTCCGAGGGGCACGGTCCTGTCATGTGGTGGCCCTGCTGTTCACCTCGGAAATCCCCGAGCGGGCACTCGGATGTAAGAAGCTAATTGCCGCTCGTGGAGGGATGAACACGTCCTGCACGGTAAAGCTGGAGCCTGGGAGGTGGCCTCTCCTGTCCAGACGCAGGAGAGGTGGCCGTGTGGTCACACGGGACACAGGGATGGGTGAGCTCACCACGACTCTGGATAGGAGATTTTGAAAAGAACAAAATACTAAGAGAAAGAAACTTTAAACAAACTTTTAAAAATCCCTTCTAAAGATTCAGGGGGACTCAAAAACACTTGTACAGAAGTGGGTATTTGTTTGGATGAAACATTATCTTAAACTTCTCAGGAGGTTCCCTATTATTTCCTATTATACTGGAGTTTAAGCATCAAAATTGAAGCAGTTAAACTCCCAAAGGCCAGAATTTCATCTTCCACATGAAATGTGCTAGGGTTCCCATGGTTTTAGTTCACATAAGATTTTCTGAGGCAGCTTTTGAAAATCAACGTCTTGGCACTTTTAAAGGCCTGGGCCACCCAGCTCAAGCACAAGTTTATTCAAGGGCACAAGCCAAATCTGCTGCTCCTTCACTTTCTTCCTGTGCCTTGGATCTCTCTCACACCATGAAGGTGATTATATCTTGGTGATGAGTGACATGACTCTGATTTCAAAGCTGTCTTTCATGGATAAGCATGTGCAAAATGTGGTATGTACACGCAAGATTTTTGGGGGGGCAAAATGCAGAACAAGCCCTTTGGCTTCCAAACTTGATTTGATTTGCCATGCTACTTAGTTACATGTGTCATACATGACTGCTTACTCACTTGTACAGAGCTGAAATGATCCTATCCCTGTAGCAGGGGGCTTTAAAAAAAAAAAAAAAAAAAAAAAAAACCTCTCTTTTTTTTTTGTGTGTTTTACTAGAGGAATGTCATGAAGTAGCGGAAAGATTAGTTAATGCTAAAATAAGGATTCTTTATTATCTCGGCCGTGATGGAGGAAGTCCTTTTCTAGAGGAGCTTACCTTTCCACCCACACACAACTTCAAGGCTCTTAGCTTGATGCCTTAAAATACTGATTGCGATTTTTGTGATGCTTCTAATCGGCATTGTTTGCTGCTGATTAGAGTCTTCATCCCAGATCCTGCCTCCTGTAGGGCCTGATGTTGCTAAGCGTCCCACGCAGCCTGTGACGGTGGTTGCCCCTGCTGCGTGCCGGTGAAAGGCTGGAGCCAGGACCCAGCCACAAAGATGAACTCTTCCCGTGTGCTCTGGTGGTTGACCTGGCGCCCAAGCGGCAGCATTGCTGGGGTCGGTCAGCATGTGTTTGTGCTGCTGGCCGGGCGGCCTGGTTGGCTGGTTCACTTCCAAGAGTTTTCAAGGCCTGCACCAGCACACAGGTGGGCTTCATGTTAAGAAGAGATTAATCACGTATGTAATGAAACCAAATGCAACAGGAGGGTAGTGTCCATTCTTTCTTCTGGATCACCGTGTGATTTCTGTCGTGATCAGTGGGCTCCCCCTTTCCCATGCCTGAAAGAGGGATGGGAGACAGAAGTGTTTCCATGTGCTGGAATGATTTGAGCTGCATTGAAAACTGTGCTGTCTTCTTGGTGCTATGCTTGGAGTGGCAACTTGCATGTAAATATAAAGCGTTGTAAGGCTCCTTATCCACGGTCCCTTTTCTACGGTCCCTTTTCTCTTTCTATGGAAAACATGGGCCTATTCTGACAGCTTACATTTGATTGATAGGATCGGAGCCCACAGATGGTAAAATGTCTTTGGGATTGGAGTTCAGTGGGATGCCTAATCCTTAAAATAAACTTACATCCTTAAATAAACTTAATTAAAAGCATTAAAGAAAGCTGCCTTCATTATTCAAGAGCGCTGCTGTGCAATGTCACATCTGGAGCGAAGGGATCATTAGGTCTCTAATGCAGGGTGCAGTTATCGCCTGAAGAACTCAGAGAAAGTTGCATTCCCAACTCTAGGCTTCACAGTTCAAAACTAGACTTCAGTCTTTCTTCAGACACCCAATGAGCTGCTAGAGGAGATGCTCCCAGAAGCCAAGTGGCATCTGTAGTTTGTTACACTCCAGCAGGATCCAGGAACTCCAGGGCAGGGTTATTGCTTCAGTGACTAAGACCTGTGCAAGTTTGGAAGGATTTGTGGTCCCTGCCTCGTAAGGGATTGAAGGTGAGACAGAGCTTAGATGTATGTAGATTTGTTGTTTATTTCTAATCAGTTTTAATAATTTATCCCAATCATATGCTTCTAATCCAGTTCTAGTGAAGCCGGATAAGCAAAACTGATTGAAATCGTTTCCAGTACCACTTACCAAATTACGGTGCTTTACAGGTAGTTTTAGGCACCTGGAGGGTGACAGGATGCTGGAACACAGAAATATATATGGTTGATTACGCAGAGTTTGGACACTGTGTTCTCCAGTCACATCAGATGAACTGCAAGGTGAATTTCATTGCTGAAAAGCTGTCGGAAGTGTGGAAATAATGAATATCTGTAGTGAGATCTGCAGTGGAGAAATGACTTCAGTTCCTCTGGTGGACTGAAATATGGGATGGGAGAAAAAGCTTTTTCTTCGTGGTGCTGTTCAGCATTCACAGAATCAGAACACAGCAGAGTGTTAAAGGTAGACTTGAAATAGCTCCTTAAGGTGATTAATGATAAAGAATTTGCATTTAAGAAAAATGTCCATCTCCTGCTTGAAGAAAGAGACAATTTCATGTGTCACATGCATTTCAAATTCTACATAAGTATACAAGATTTTGGAATTCAGATTCACTAATCAAACAAAACCAAAAAATACATAGCACTGGTGGAAAAAATGGGCATATTTTTAAGGTAAATGAAGAAAATAACTTTCTTGAAGATTCAAATTTAGTCCCTTGTTATGCTTTGCTTACAATGTTAAGACTTTCCCTGAAAGCAAAGCCTTCCTCTGTCAAGCTGTCTATAGCTAGTGAAATCAGATTAAGACTGAAAAGCAGGTTTGTCTGCAACTACTCTAGGCTGGCATCTGCTACCAGTGGTTTTTAAAGTTGTTCTGTTTTTTTTTAAGGTTGGTCTTTTCCAGGATACAAAGAAAATCCCATAAATCTTCCTCTCTTCCAGTTATCCTGGGTCACAGAGAGGTTGTGGCATGGGCATTATGTGACCAACTGCTCCGATTGGCAAAGGGCACAGGCAGGAGAGCGGGATTAATGCTGCTGAAGTACAAGAAAATTTAACCCTCAGTTCACAGGCCTTCTCTTCAGTCACACATGTCCAGTCCTTTAACAGTCCAAATATAGTCAGGTTAGACACTGGTTTACTTCCTAGCATATTATGTTGCTGTATCATTATCCTGCCTTATTTTTTTAATAAATGATTAATAAAATTATAATTTCTGAAACTTATTTAAATTCCTTGTGAAGTTGAATCCCAAGAAATTGTGTTACTATTTGGGGTTCTGCAATTTTTTTTGGTACAGCTATAATTTTTGCAAATTGAACGGGATCTCTCCTTTCTCCAAAGACATTTGCCATACAGCTTTAGTACTCTGAATTTTCTAAAAATTGACTAATCTATCAAGGGCTGTTTCATGTGTTCTTGGTTATTAGGAAGCAAGTGGTTTCTCTCTTGCTCTTCTTTTTCATTAATGAGGAAATCAATCACTTCAATAAAAAAATTCAGGGAGAGAAGTAGTATGAGTGGAGAAGATCCATCAGTTTCATTTTCAGTCCATGTCATGCCCTGCACATTTGCATGTAGGCAGTTGTAGTGTTCTGTATATTAATTTCAGCAGTCCAGGCTGGGGACTGACCTGCTGGAGAGCAGCCCCGCAAAGAGGGACCTGGGCATCACAGTGAACAAGTTGACCATGAGGCAGCAGTGTGCCCTGGGGCCCAAGAAGGCCAACGGGATCCTGGGGTGCATTAAGAAGAGCGTCTCCAGCAGGTCGAGGGAGGTGATCGTCCCCCTCTACACAGCCCTGGTGAGGCCACATCTGGAGACTGTGT
>VZSG01000510.1:161957-173133 GCA_013398315.1 Nothoprocta pentlandii | reverse complement strand
ATGCCTAGAGATGGTTTCTAAGATGAGCTGCTCCATCACCTCCATTCACCTAGCATGTGTGCAAGAAACAGATGATCAGGCCCAGCCAACAAGGATTCATGAAAGGCAGATACTGCCTCTCCAGTGGGATCTCCTTCTGCGAGCAGGTGACTTGCCTAGTGGCTGAAAGGAAAGGCTGTGGACGTGGTCTCCTTAGACTTCAGTAAAACCTTTGACACAGTCTCTCACTGCCTTCACCCAGAGAAGTTGGCAGCTCATGGCTTAGGCAGGTGGACTTTTCACTAGTTAAGAAACTGGCTGGATAGTTGGGCCCAGAGAGGAGTGTTCAGTGGAGTTAAAGCCAGCTGACAGTCAGTCATGAGCAGTGTTCCCCAGGGCTCAGTGTTGGGGCCACGCCTCTTTAATCTTTATTGACAATCTGGATGGGAGGATTGAGTGCACTCTCAGCGAATTCATAGATAACACCAAGTTGGGAGGAAGAGGGTAGGATGGCTCTGCAGAGGAATCTGGACAGATTGGATCGATAGGTTGAGGTCACCTGTATGAGGTTCAATGTGGCCAAGTGCTGGGTCTTGCACTTGGGTCTCAAGAACCCCATGCAGTGCTAGAGGCTTGGGACAGGGTGGCTGGAGAGCTGTGTGGCAGAAAATGATCTGGAGGTGTCGGTTGACAGTGGGCTGAACATGATCCAGCAATGTGCCCAGGTGGCCCAGAAGGCCAACAACCTTCTGGCCGGTATCAGGAGCAACGTAGCCAGCAGGACCAGGACAGTGATCATCCCCCTGTATTCGATGCTGGTGAAGCTGCATCTCGAATACTGTATTCAGTTTTGGGCCCCTCACTGCAGGAAGGACATGGAGGTGCTAAGTGTGTCCAGAGAAGGGTAACAAAGCTGGGAGGCTGGAGCACAGACCTTATGAGGAGCGACTGGGGGAACTGGATTTGTGTAGTCTGGAGAAGAGGAGGCTCAGGGGAGACCTTATCACTGAATAACTACACACAGGACAAGAGGAAATGGCCTCAAGTTGTGCCGGGGAGGTTCAGGTTGGACATTAGGAAGAATTTCTACCTGGAAAGAGTGGTGAAGCACTGGAACAGGCTGCCCAGGAAGTGATGGAGTCCCCATCCCTGGCAGTGTTCAAGAAATGTGTAGACGAGGCACTTAGGGACATGGTTTAGCAGGCATGATGTTGAACAGTTTATGGTTGGATTCAATGATATTGAAAGTCTTTTCCAACCATTATGATTCTCTGACCTTTCCAGGAATGGAGGAGAGGCTGACTGGCCAGTAGTTGCCCGAGTCCTTCCTCTTACCCTTTTTCAAAACTGGAGTGATGGTGACTTTCTTCCAGTCCTCTGGCACCTGCCCAATGCTCCATGACCTCTCGAAGATGACAGAGTGGCTTAGTAATAACACCCACCAGTTCCTTCAGTACTCTTGCGTGCATCCTATCTGAACCAATAGATTTATCGGTGTAAATTTTCCTTAAAAAATCTATAAGCCAATCCTCCTTGACCAGCAGAAAGTCTTCCTCTCTACCAGTTTTCTATCTTGGGTCTAGGCTCTGTAGTTCATGGAGAAGAGCATCAGCAGTAAAGACAGAAGCAAAGATGGCATTTAGTAACTCTGCCTTCTCTGCATCCTCCGTCACCAAGATACCCACCCCATTTAGCAGCAGACCCACATTTTCCCAAGTCTTTCTCTTGCTGCTGATGTATTTGTAGAAGCCCTTCCTGTTGTCCCTGACATCTCTTGCTAACTCTAATTCCAAACAGGCCTTGGCCTTCCTCACCGCATCCCTGACTTCTCTGACAATGTTTCTATATTGTTCCCATGTGGTATGACCCTTCTTCCACGCTATGTATGCTCTCTTTTAAAGTTTTTTCCAAGAGCATCTTGGCCATCTACACACATCTCGTGCACTCCTTGACTAACTTCTTTCTTGTAGGAATGTACAGATCCTGAGCTTGGAGAAAGTAGTGGTTGAATATGATCCTACTCTCCTGGACCCTCTTTCCTTCCAGGACCCCTGCTCAGGAGATGCCTCTGAGGAGGTCACTGAAGAGGTCAAAGTTGGCTCTCTTGAAGTGCAAGATTGCAATCTGTCTTCTTGCCAAGCTTCCTCCTTGCAGGATCATGAATTCCAACATGGTCACTGCAGCCAAGACTGCCCCCAATCCTCACATTTCCAACTAGACCATCCCTGTTTGTTAGTTCAGTTCTGTTTGAATGAGACCTTTATAGCACTTGCATGACCTGCATGCTATTTCTTCGTATTTCTATCAAATAGCAGAAAGTGTATATATACTTCCTTTTTGGATGCTGAAAAGAGGGAGAACTCTGAGTACTGAGAGCTGTGCACACCTTATAGTGGGGTGTAAACTTAGTTAGCCACTGGAAGGTGTTTGTAACACAACTTCCTCTCAGAAATTAAAAGCAGAGAGGAAAACAAAGGACCTACCAAAAGAAAGCTTTAAAAGCAGCTAGATTAAGGAATAAAAAATGCCATTGCATTAACTCAGCAATATATTTTAGCGCTGATTCTTCAGTCCATCAGAAAACCTGCTTGTTTCAGTGTGTTGGGATCACGGACTGGCTGCTCACTGAGATGGAAGCAGTAGCAGGCAGCTCTGCTTTAGGCCGCCTCAGTGGATGGTGTATCAAAATACTACCTTCACTTGCTAAGTGGGCACTCAGCAGTGTAAAATAACATGATTTTGCCTGAACTGGGTTCAGAGGGAAGATCAAGCACCTCAGTGAAGGCAGCTGTTTGTAATCTCCAGCTCCCGGGATGCTAGTTTCTGACCACCTCATGCTGTAGCAGATCTTGTCTTCATAAGGTTCTTGTGGGGCAGAAAGCTGATGTCTGTCCTCCGCCTGTTCTGTGATCTTCCTTGCTAAGGGTGTCTTTCTCTATTTTTATTGAATGTATACACAGACCAAGAACATCACAGACTGAGGAGCCATTTATGTGCTTCTGTGGAGCCAGTTCCCTCTGGACAGACTGGACCCTTAGCTCATCTCTGATGCTTTCTTGGGGACCTTTAGTCTACAGTTCAAACTGACTGTGGCTAAAACTCTCCATTCTTCCTAGCCCAGCCCTTGTTCCCTGTATAGCTCCCTGTTACTTGCCAGTGTGACCCTCAGAGCACCATTCTCCACTCTGGCCTTTCCCTCCAGCTTTGGCTCCCAAATGTTGTCCTCTTCATCCTCCTTGAGTCCCCCCACTCTGGGCTTCAATGCTGGCTCTGTGAGCACCGTGTTGCTGCAGCCAACCAAGGGCTGGCCAGGAGGGAGGTGTTTCTTCATGGGCACTGGCACAACTGTGCTGAATCAAGCAGACCTGATACATGCACGGGATTAAACTACTATGAGATTATTTAAAATCTCCTTGACGTTTCCTCCCACCCTCTTTCCCTGTCTGGAATTATCCCCAAGAAAGATACGTTGTCTTCTGTGCATGAAGATCATCTTCTAGGGCTGGATAAGCATCTTTTGTGATTGTTTTTCCACAGGTTATGGAAAATCTCTGTGTGGTGGTGTAAGTTCACACATGCAGTCAGTAATATTTGTGATTCAGTGATTGCTGTAGCCTGTTTTTAATGCTGTGAAGTTTTATTAACTTGCAATAATTATGCATTATATAAAACTAAGTGCAGCTTGTTGATAAGGGGAAACACTAGTGCCAACTTGCCAGCTTTTGGAAAGTTGGTACAATAATACTAGAGAAGTATTCTTCAGATTAAACTAATTTTATACAAAGCATCTGCAGAGGCAGCTTCTCTGAGTGAAAGCCACCGCCTCTAGCTTTGGTGAGGTTACTATGCACAGCTATTTATAGATCACATCAAGTGCTCGAAGGGTAGAGATGTTAATTAGTCCTTGCAGATCCTCGTGCGGTAGGTAGGAACATGCTTATAACTGCATCTTGCACATGAAGGAGCTGAGTCAGAGGGGTGAGATGATTTGGCAATGGTTATTCTGTACTAAATCAGCAGCAGAGCCAAAATTAGAGTTCTAGACCCCTTGACTTTTAATTAGGGCAATAAGGTGTCTGTTTGCCATGAAATTAAGTATGTCAGGACTTGTCCTTGCCCCAGACTGGAATGCAAAGTAGATATTCAAGAGAAAGGAAAGCAATCATATTACAAAATATTGTACTGTATTGGCTTAGTAAAGGGGGGATACTTCATTTTCACATCCTCAGCTGAAACGATCATTATTATGAGCATATATATATAAACCTTATTTCTCAAATGGAGATGCCATTGAATCAAGTTGGATGTTATTACTTGTCCAAGAAAACTGTGAAGTCATGTCATTTAAACAGTCATTTAAAGCATATATTTATTTAAAATTATTTTCCTTTGCAAAAGTCTCAATTTATAAAGGGAAGATGATAATCTGTCTGGAATTAGGCGAATTAAGGAGTAATCCATCTACCCCCTGCAGGGGCTGTTCAAAACCCATCATGCAATATTAAGCTTTGTATTAGTATCAACAAATTTTTGTAGTTTACTACAAAATTCAGACCTGAGTAACTTGATAGGCTTTTTAAAATGTAGCTGTGGAGATGTTGTGTCATGTTTGTATTTCTTGACCATTAAAGTAATATAGGGCGTATGAGATTTGGTCAGGTCTTAATCCTTACAGTTTATAGAAAAATAAGATTTGGCTATGCCATGATGTTGTGGGTAATCCTGGGCCTCCATCTGGAAAAGACAGATGCTACCAGGTCTCCAGTGCTGCCATGAGGTGCAGCCTTGGCCACATCTCCTGGACCTCCACGGAGATCTCCATCTCCTTGCTCTGTACAATGGGTGTGATTGTAGTGGCCACTGCTGCTGCTGCTCTTTGGGGCCTAGTGAGCTAAGGTGCTGGGTACTGACTAGCAGTGGTGTTTAAAAGATATATGGAGCTCCAGAGAAGTAATTTTGTTGTTAATAGCACCTACATAACTTAGTTATGACTAAGTACAGAAGAAGCACCTCCCTTCTCATTATCAAATGATGCTCACAAAAAGCACTGCTTGTTGAATATGAATTTCTGAAAGCTTGGATGGTGGGAGTGAGTGTCTGAATTAATGCAGATCATAGTGCTTTGAAGGGGAGCACAGACACTGCACAGAGCACTGTAACAGTCCCTTAATGAACATCTTAGGCAATGACACTGTTAGACTACATAGTCATTCTTGTTTCTCTGTTTGTTACTTAAAATTGGTTCCTCATGCTGTAGTGTCTCCAAATCCTTCATTTGATGGACTTGTACACTTAAGTTTGGCCAAAGAACATACAGAAAAGCCGGCGGGCCAAAGTCAGCATTACGCAGGACTGATGATCAGGCTGCCATTTGAGTCTTTTCCAGTTGTGATCGCACTTGCTGCCCACTGGAAAGAAGAGAAAAGTTAGAGACACTGCAGCAATTCCTGATTGATACAAGACTGGATCTCTGTACCTACTTAGAAACAGAGGCTAGAACAATAAGCAGGCTAGCTTGCTTGGAAAGTCTCTTTTACCTTTTTCACTCGTATTTCACAGGAAAAGTTAGCAGGAGATCATAGAGTGTCAGTCCTTAGGTCATTAAACACATGTGGATATTTTGCAGAGGAGTTTTCACAGTGGAAATACTGGGTTAAGTTCACTGTACTTTGATTTAAGAGTAGGCGTTTTAAGTTGGCCTTCTTAGCGCTGTGTTTCTACTGAAAAATATATCTTAAAGTCAACACAATAAATGAACCCTCAAATCTTTTTCAAAAAGAAAAAAGGGAGAAAATCAGACTTTGTTTCTTCCATAAATGATTTATATTCCGCCTACACTGATGTAGTCACAGGATGTAGCGCTATCAGTATACCACATAGTGCTCAGGATTTCCTCCATTTCCTCCTTTCCATCAAGTTCCCCTCAGAAACTCTTGCAAATCCTTTCTAGAACCAATTTCACTAATATTATGAGGATTTTGGTTAAGAATTTGGAAAATATTGACCTGTGTATCTCCGTATCAACTTGATATACTAATAAATAAAAAAATGTCTTTCCTGTCACTTCTGTAACAGAGTCATCAAATTAATCCTACTACATAATGTAACTATTTTAAAAGGATGACTTTAAACCTATAGATATGTAGCAGGAAAAGTGCTGTATTTTCTAAGACTTGTTGCTGAAAAGGATCTTACTGTTAGCCTGTACTCAAAACCAGAGATGTTGAATCTGGTTACTATTTTCTGGCTCCATTTCTGACAGCTTTGCTTTACTTCCCTTAAATCTATGTAAGAAGACAGTTAAAAAAAAATACTAAGCATAGATTTTCAAAGGTTTATAGTAATGTCAAGTGATCAACTAAAGTCAGGGCGGCTTGATTTTCAGGAAATGCAAAGCACTGGCTGTTAACACAAATGTAGAGCATCTTCTTACAAACCTGCTCTTTTTTACAGTGTTGTATTTGGGAAATTCTGGGTGTGTTCTGCTTTTACTAGAGGTGAAGTGTGTGGGGTATTTTTTTCTCTTTCTCTATTAGCAAAATATATTTGCTAAGAGATTTTGAACTTAGCAAATATATGAGCAAAGAAAATATAACTATTTTGGTAAAGGAGAGGGAAGAAGATAATATAAACTGCATTTCAGTTCCTTCAATGTATCTTTCTCAAAAATATTTAGGATTTGCTTGTTTGTTTATTTTCCAGAAACTGTCCTATACAAAGGAAGTGATGGGTGGGTGAGTATCTGCATTTAACTTGTGTAAATATATCATCATTCTGCATGATGAAAACAGCAAGGTTGAGCTGTGACACTTTATAACCCCTCTCCATTTATTTGTTTTTTATTTCTTATCAGCTCCTGCACGGACTGGTCATGTGGGTAAGTCATCTTCTCTTTCCAATGTCTCTTGACAAGTCCTCTCTCTAGCTCTTGCTAGAATTCATTTTTGCCCTAAACAATTTTCTTTTTTAAGTAAGCGGAGTAAAAACCAAAATGCCCTTCAGTGTAAAAAGGCCTATGGAAAGTGAGACAAGTGAAATATTGTGGGTTTTTTTTTTTTTTTTTTTTTTTTTTTTTTTTTTTTTTTTTTTTTTTTTTTTTTTTTTTTTTTTTTTTTTTTTTTTTTTTTTTTTTTGTGTGTGTTTGTGAAGCTCTGGCAGGTTGTCCCAGCACACTTGGCACACTGAAAATATCTCAACTGATTGATAAAAGGCTTTTTCTTTAGCTTATCTCCATCTTTACCTTGTCAAGCATAGGTGAAGGCTGTTTGCCTGAAGAAGTTTAATGGGGGGGAGCTATTTTGGAAAAGAGATGTGTCCATAGTGACTTGTGTTAGTGTTCTGGCTATTTCGTGAACCTTTCTCAAGGTTCACGAAAGGCTTTCAAGTTATCATCAGACTTGGTCATCATCACCAAAACCAGAAAATTGGAATGTTAAGAAAAGTGTTTTTTTAAAAAACAAGCCAACAAAACCCTTCTGATAGATGTTCTCTAAAAATGTTGTTCCAAGGGGATGAGCTGCAGGGGCTTCTCACATTTTAACAAGGGAATTAGAAACTGAAATCTGAATTATAATTCCTTTTACTAGAGCAGACTTGAGCTTGAATCAGTAAAAGCAAACAAGAGAAAAAACAGTTGATGTCATTATTACTACATTCCCAAACAGAAATTAATCTAAATTGTTGTTTTTAAAGCAATTTAAAATCAACTAACATAGTCCTGAACTCTTCTAAAAAAACATGTGATTCAATTCCTTGCTTTACAGACCACATAAAGCTGTGATAAACATGAGTAATTCACTCACGGGGCAGAGGAGTCACTTAACAGCTCAATCCACAAATTAATTATTTTGATAATGATTTTAATAACTGCAATGTTATAGATTAAAGTTAATAGCATGAGAAGCTAATGGTAGACCTGATCTCTTGGAGATTGGTTTATATTTCTGTCACTGAGCTGAACTTCTCTCTCATGTGAGCACTACCCTAAGTGCCCAGGTAAACTAGGGAGGATGAATTTCTTCAGCTCCTTTTCCACAACCTTGGTCAAAATTTCACATGCTCTTTATATGCTCTTTCTTTTAAGGAGAAAAACCACAGAAATAGAAATCCCATCCTTGTGAACTTCACAGGCCTGACTTTTTTCCTCATTAACATCAGTTGTTATCTAGACTAGGTCTTGACATGAAGGGATTATCAATCAAAAAAGTTTTATCAATCAAAAAAGGTGATTTCAGAGATGTAGTTTGTTTCAACCCAAATATTGGAAACTTTGGAAAAGAAACATCTTTTTGAAGAGGTTTGAGCTTGAAAAGTCTAATTTATGTCTCAGTGTCATCATTCAGGAGAACTTCTAAACGTAGAGACATAGGATACAAATTATGGGCTCATCTGAAGAATATCTTACCTAGTGCTTTGTGACAGGTGCTAAAGGACCTTGCATCTCTAAAAGCTAGTAGATATTTGGCATGCTTAACCTAAGGCAACTTGCTGCAAGGCTATATTGCATCCCTCTTAAAATATCCCCATGTATGTTATTTGAGGTTGTTCATAGCTTTAAAATAGGATCTTTGTTATCACCGTTCATTTAAACTTTAGCTTTACAAGAACTTTTCCCGGCCCTTATATGCTTTGTTTGATTTGTGGTTGGAAATTATTGTGTTTTACAGTTGGAAATTATTGTGTTCTACAGTAGAGAAGGCTATACAGGATTAAAGTGGTGAAATAATTGGAATATCAGTTCCTCAACTGAGGGCTGATCTGGGAGTGAAGAGAGACCTTTGATGCCTGCTGGTCATTTTAACAACAGCACCTTTCCAGGACAAAACAGAACAGTACTGAAAGCTATAAACAGCCGCAGAGTTGCAGCAGTGACCTAAATCATTTAAGACACCTCAGATAATCCTACCTAGATGTCAATACTGTTTCTCCACCTCGCTGGAAAAAGCTGGTTTCACCTAGTTGAATGCTAGGATGGTTTTAACACAGCCTGCAGTGAGGTGGCTTGCACTTGTGTAATTTAGGTCCCGGAATAACTCTCAATCCGGCATTACTGGCAATTACGTAACAGCAGGATGAAAGTTGTTCCCATAAAACCAGCGCTTGCATTCACGTAGGTTCAGTGCTCAGCCTGGCCGGTCACGGGCTTAGGGGATTGAACGATTGCCACTTAGGAGAGGAGCTTGTTAAAGGGAAAAGTAATATATGGGATGCAATGTGGATGTCTACGCAGCAGCCTAGTAGGTGTGGTGGTGCACTCAAACTGATAAATGAACTGAGGAACAGGTGGAACCTCTGCCATCTGGAGATGGTGCCTTTTTCCATCATGCAGTTGAGGAGATAGTTAAATATTGCACAAAAAAAGCAATATTTATTTTATAAACACTATATATTTATAAAATTTCATGAAAAAAATAAGTGGCATCGTTGAAACATCGTTTGACAAGTCGAGTGGTGCTTTTCCTCAGTGTCATGTCATGACTGCAGAAATGCACAACTCCTTGTGACATGGCTGATATCACATGAAAGCACATAAGGATTTGAAAGAGAGGAATATAATGGGGACTGTTTGTTGTACCGTTGTTCTCTCTATATAGGCTACCCATAAGCATCTTTTGCTTTAGATCAACTCCTGAGACCCACGTGGGTCTTGTTTACTGCTGCCTGGGCTCAGGTGTTTAATAGCCTGTGTGATCTGAAATGTGCTTTCCACCAAGAAAATGAGCAGTGTTGCTCATTCTTTGAAATCTGCTTATATCTGTTTCTTCCTGCCCCTCCGTACATGTGTGTGTGTTTTTATGTTTTGCTTAGTGCTCAGCCAAGATCCAGGTGGTCCAGGGCTCCGCTTATGCAAGCAGGACAGCAGAAATTGCTTTGTCGTATGTTATTTGTCTCAGCTTCTCAGAAAGCTCTTGCTGAAGTCACGTCCTCCACCCTGGGGTGTCTCAGCTGTGTGTGTATAACTGAAAGTCAAGCCTGGCCTGGGGACTAATGCTGGGTTAAAACAATAAATAAGCGCCATATTTTCAGCTCTAGCTAGAGTGAAAATTGAATCTGTGTTTACCTTAAAAGCAGTGTGTTCAGTCAGACATTATGAGATGAAGTCAGTAATATGTTGTCAAGGCCGTTTTGAATGGTTTTCTTAGAAGTATCTAGGACTATTGCTCCCGTTCTAGGAATTAAAAAATGGGCACTGGAAAAGTTAAAATTGTAAGGAGAAGGAGAAGGCTGTGGATGTGGAAAGGAAGCAGACCTCACAGTGCTGAGCCCCAGGTCTGGTGAGGCAACAAAGAAACAAAAAATTGGTGCATAAAATCGGTATAATGCCGTTTCTTAAACCAGTATTTTTGTCCTCTGAGAAGAAAGTGGTGATTCTTAACTTGACCAAACTCAATTCTTTGCTGGTCTTGCTTGATTAAATTGATTGAGATTTTACTAGGCTTCGTTTAACTCTTTTGCTTTTAATTTTCAGCCTGATGTAAGCCAGAATTTTGTTGGAAATTTGATTAGGACTTGGGAGCTTGTATGAAAAACACTGTACCAGTACGAGTCTCTATTTAGAAACACCTGATCCAGGAGGGAGACCTGCCTCCTCAGAGATAGCAGCTGGAAGCCCAGAGGAGTACCTGGAGGCCCTGAAGCTGCATGAGAGGCTGCCTCTGCATGAGCAATTGAAATAAGTCCTTTGAGTCTTAGGTTGAGCTCAGAACCTAATTTATTTTACTGTAATAACTTCTTTTTTCACTCAGTTCCCTTCTAAATAGAAAAGTGTTTGTTTGAGGCTTAGTTAATGTTCATGTAAGAGTTTTGAGCACTTCAGATGAACAGAATATAACAAATGCTGTAAAAAAGTTGCTCGCTGCACATTGTGTTGCTTTTGCTGGCTTATTAACTTATTAAAAGTTAAAAATATTAAAGTTGTCAATATATTTAATTTAATAACTAAAGCATTTAAATGTTTTAGTTACTGATGCCTTAAATTAGTAGGACTGGTAGAGATATAATCTAACGCCTATCAGAACTGCTAAGACTAATGCATCTTTAGAGGTAAGTAAATTTAACTGGAAAATACTTCATCTAACCAATTAATAATTAAGAATATAATTTCAAGGTGAGAAATAAATAGAAAAACTATATCTCTATAAAATAAAATAATCATTTTTAAGAAAATCTAAATCCTTGTATTTTAGTAGAAAGAAAT
>VZSG01000510.1:138018-151187 GCA_013398315.1 Nothoprocta pentlandii | reverse complement strand
TTAGGGGTTTTAGCTGCACATGAATGTACTGTTGAAATTGTTGAATCAATATTTTCTGCTTTGTTCGTATGGATGCTATTTTTTTTTTAATGAAAATTTTGTAATTGGTGCATAACAAACCTGTGAGAGGCATGGGGAGAAAAAAAGTTTGAGACACATGAACGCACTGAAATTATCATGTGTTTTATCTTAGCCTTGTACCCAGGTATATCAGTATATAACTTTTGACGCGCTTGCCTGGCATTTGCTTTAGGAGTGACACAGCGTATGTTTATATGCATCCTGATGGAGAGAGAGTATCCGTCACCCTTGGTGAGACTGAAGGTGCAGTAGTCACACATGCCAATCAGAAGTCACACCTGGCAAGACGAGGAAAGCACGGGCTTGATGGCACAAGTTCTACTGAATGTCATAGTGCAGGCTCCTTCCTGTCATGGTCATTTTATCATACCAAGTCCAACAACCAGTAAAGGAGGAGCTTCCTTGGGAATGACTGAAATATCTTAATGCAATGAATTTAATATTTTTTTTGAGGTTCAGATTTAGTGTGCAGATTTGCTGCAGTATTTAGGTTTCCAGTCTTACAGATTGGGCTGTACATATGAAAAATAGGGTAAACTTGAAAAGTCAATTTTTCTCAGAAAGTAAATGGTTCTGCCAGAGCATGTCTCCTCTTGGTAAACTTAACATTGCTCAGGACTCTCGAAATCGGTCCTAAGGAGCTTGGGTTTATTCTTAGAGCCATGCCAAAGCTGTTGATTTCTCCTCAGACTGACAGTTCTGTCTGATTTTGGCTGCAGTGTTTTTCTCCACATTTGGCCTACGGGTGTTACATGTGTGTGTGTGTGTGTGTGTCTGCAAATGCAGTAATTGAGTTTTGAACCTGTGGCTTTTCAAGATCTCCAAATAAACAGGGTAAAATCTGTGGGCAAAAAGGGCCCATCTTGTAGTAATGATTTTAGTACTGTTATGATTTTTAGTGCACTGTATTTTAAAATCTGAGCATTTTGTAGACTACTACAGGTGTGTCTCTGAGTTTTGCCTTTGTGGTCTTCACACTTGCTTCATTTGCAGAGCAGAATTACTTGATGACCCCGTGTCCATTTCAGTACGAAGAGGGTTGGCATCCCCTGAGGAGCACAGGATGTGTAACAGAGATGTGAGGGACCAGAGAGCTAGATTGACATGGAGAGCCAAAATATTCTGAAGGCTGTGTTTCTATTTTTATGTTGTTTTGTGTAGTTGCTTTATTTTAATAAATTTATCAGCGGAGTAGTACCAAAATATGATTCTGCAAATGTACTTTTTGGGTGGGGCAGTAGAAACACATGTAAACCAAAAACTAAAACATCTATATCACCCTGTCCAACTTCCATTTCAGATGTAATTATTTATTTTTGTTTAACAGGACTGGGACTCCGACTCCAGCATCAACTATTGATGTTACCACACTGAGAGGTGAGCTCCAAACGCCATGCAGGCTGATTCTAAATCAATAGCAAATTAAGAAATGATATAGCGTTTTTTTAATAATCCCAGTTGTGATTTGAAGATTGGGGTTTGGGTTGACGTTATGAGCTTATCAAATGAATCACAGAAATCATACTAAAGAAGTTAGTTCTAGGCACATTTTTGACTGAGCTCACTTTATATTCCCCTGAAATACACCACGTGCTGGGATAGATAGTTGGAGTTGATACTCCTCCTCGGGCTCCTCAGGTGTGGTTTTATTTTGGTTGCTATTCTGTTGTGATTTCTATCTTGATGGTGGGACCAGGAATCAAGTGTTACTGCTAGCTAGCTAATATGCACTTGCTGAACTAATGTGTCTAAATATGTGTGTGTGAATTAAAAAAAAAAAAAAGAAAAATGCTGTTTTTCAACCTCAGATGCGGCTGCCAATGTTCCTCCCCCTCATGGGGTCTCCATTGAGAGTCCTTCAGGCACTACTGTCCGTGAGGTCCAAGATGCAGACACTGCTGTGAGTGGCTTTTTCCTTGGGCTCATTCTCTTCCTCTTTCCCATAACATAATTTATGGACATTTCTATTTCCTTGTGCTTAAAGGTGTTGCTAGTGTGGTGTACTGACACAGATTAGGATTTCTTAAAACCAGAGCATGATCTTTAGAAAGTTTTAAAATAATTTCCTGGGTTTGTAGGAAAATTGCCTATTTTCTTTCATTTGTAGTGGCTTTGCAATAGAGTATCCTCACAGAGAAAGAGCATGGATCGTTTGAGCTACCAAGCAAAGCTTTTGCTAGAGATACAGGGCAAGGCTGTGAGTGCTTTGGGCTTTCTGAAAGCTCCAAGACAACGGTGGAGCATTATTCCTGTGGAAACACGGTGCCCTTCAAACTGTTGTGGCAACGTTGCAAGGGTCCACGTAGTGCCTTGGGTCCGGGACAAGAGGAGAGGTGGCCTGGATAGCCCTGAGTCTCCTCCCGGTTCCCTGCTCCCTTTGCTCTGCCAGCACGTATGGATTTTCATTTATGGTCTTGCAGTTACCCTCCCCCTGGTATCTGAAGCAAAACTCTGCACAGAGAGGCCTGCAGCCTGCTCTTAAGTGCTGCTGTAAAAGCGAGTTGGCTTGCAGGGTGCTGCCCACCACACAGCTCCCCGCTTCCAGAGACAGCTCCTCTGGATTAAAAGTGAAGCCCAGACTCCAGTGCATGCTGGCCTACATGACCATTGAAGAAAACTTTGCAAACCAGTGCTGTGAATCAGCTGGCTTTTGTTTTGATATAAACACAAAACTCTCGCTAGATTTATTGAGGAGCTTTCAAACTTGCCTACGCTGTGTGTGAACGGGAGCTGTGTTTAGCTGTGCAGAGTGCTATAAACTAGCAGGGCCATGGAGCAAAGCTGGGTCAAACTCCATGCTTTCTTCCAGAGCTTCCAGGGACTCTGGCACTGCGCTTCCAAGAGTATTCAACATGAAATGGGCAGAAAACTCTTGACTTAAGTCCAGGAGTGAGTCCAGGCTCTGATTTTATATTGTGAACCAGGAACTGGTCCTGTGGTTTGGTCCCATGTACACCATTATTCTTGCTTTAAACAGAACTGCCTGGAATATTTCTGCTTGAGCAGTGAGCACTCAGTAAATCAGAAGGAAACTAGAATGAGATTTTTGCTGCTGCTGCAACAGTATTTTCACTCTTTATACAGTTACATCACACCTCATCAAAGCTCTGTACAGCCAGAATGAGTTGTGAATTACAAGACCATGAGCCAGTGAATTTCATCTTAAGCACTCACGTGTTGACTGTAGCTTTATTTTGGGGAGACAGATACGGCACTGAGCTGCAAAGAGCTATATAGTAACAGCATGTATTTTCCTAATGAGTATCCATCTCTTGTAGATGCCAACTGCTTTAGATGGGGTACCACTTGTTCTAGACCTCAGCAAAGTTATCCTGTCAAAAAAGGTGTAGGGAAGGAAGAGAGTTTAGCTAAAAATACCTAGAGAGCCTTTATACAGTATGTAAGTCATTTGCTAAGCTATTTGGAGAAAGGCTTTTTTTTTTTTTTCTTCCCATGCTATATGTAGCACAGGTTACAGTTTTGCCAGAAAGGTCTGAAATTTGGCCTTTCTTTTTCTTTTTAATAGAGAAAAAAACAGCAGTCATGCGTAAAGAGCAAAAGACTTGTTATTTAGCTTAAGTCAGCCCATCCTTTCTCAAATATCTGAAAATTTTGTTCAAGAACAAGACCGTGAAACTGGTCTTTTTTTTTTTTTTTCCTCCTCCCTTCCTCTCCCCTCTTGCCTCTTTCACTATACAAGAAGAAATAGTGAATTGGTTGCACATTAGTAGGGAAATAAGCAAAAGGTGCTCTGTGTCCTGCTCACTCAATGTAGAATAAGATTGGACTGGAATTCAGTGCTGCTCAAGGCAGCCGTGGTACCTGCAAGCTCCTACTGGCTTGCACAGACACTGCCACAGGCTTCCTCAGGCCACTGCCAACCTGTCGATGGCAGTTCAGCTTTGCAGAGGTCCTGGTTGCTCTCCTGATGACCGCAGTGAATCCCCTGGGGTCCTTAACAGCTCAAACTGCACAACTTGTTGGGCAGCCTTCCAAAAGGAATTGTAAGTAGGAGCCCTCTGGTAGATGAGGGCTCACGTGAGCTGTTGGTGGTGTGCTTGAAACTCGCCTTGTGAACACCCCACACAGCTGAATTTGTTTGTAGCCGTGGTCAGCTAGATGTGCCTTGTGTTAGATGGAAGGTGTGCAAATGGAAAACAGAATTTCCAGTAGCAAAGCGGTAGTCAGAAGTTTGCTGTCTTAAACCACTGCCTCCTTAGCTGCTGCCTCTGTCCTTCAGGCTTCGTGAGCCCTTCGCTAGGGTGCAAGGCAAACAGGTAAGCTGGTGGCTCAGACAACATACCCTGCTTTGGGCTGCAGTTTTCATATGTCATCAGATATATCCATGACCATCTTTGTGGTCCACCAGCAGTGCCCTGGTGCCTTCCTATCCATACAGCATTTACCGAGAGGGCTTAGGGTCTCTGTCACATCATGGGCCGAAGAGGTCTCCAGGAGCTGGAGAAGTTTCTAGCTCATGTAAGAATTCATTTAGACACATCCCGAGGACACATCCTGATGACAGATAGCAAGTCATATGTACATATAGACATCTCTATTCTTTTTACACGCCGTAATGAGTAGCAGTTTATTTCCTGGGAAAAAATCAAAGAGTCAAGGGGCATAACATACCTAAAAGGCATTAAATGGCTTCTCGTTTATTCCCTTTACCCTTCCCCTGCAGACCAATAATGAGATAAAGAAGGAGGATGAGCAGCTACTGAAACCCGTAACCGAGCAGATCATTGAGTTCAGCATCACCATCGCTGGAGAGAAGTACAGTGAGGAGCTGAGTGACCCAGCCTCCCCAAAATATCAGCAGCTCTCAGAACAATTCATTGCACAGGTAATTTACCTTCCCTACCTCCCCCCCTTTTTTTTTTCCTTTTTTTTTTTCTTTTTTTTTTTTTAAAGGGGCTCTGTAGAACCAACTTAGGGCTGCCAACTCTAAGTCAGGCTGGAAAATTTTCATCCACTATGAGAATATCCTGTTTTGTCTGACATCCTTTTGAAAGTAGTAGCATTGTGTGCCATTCACTGTGTGCAGCATACCAGCTGCCAAAGAATGCTTACTCTAGTTTCCTATTTATTGTCAAATAGTGTGCTGGCATTTTTGCAGGCAAAAGAGGTAGAAGTGTGCTTTGGGGAGGTCAAAAAGGTGTGCTAGGCCTCTGCAAGGGGACATACTCAGTCCCCATACTCAGACATTTCTGAGGGATGCTATTTCCTTTTTGGCTTTCATTCTTTTACTTTGCTTCATGCTAGCAAAAGGAACCAAGCCAGATGTCTTTATTAAATGAGACAACTGCACTTCTTCCAGTCCTTTTAAACATTTATTTTTACCAGAGCTCACTTTGGCCTTAGTGCCCTCTCTGATTTTTTTCAGTCGCGCTCTCTCCAGAGGCAGGACTTAAAGATGCCACAGAGAAGAAAATGACAGGAATCTTGTTTGCCTCTTGGTGGCAGGAGGCGGACGGATCCTCCTGGGTCTGCCCTGTGGGCGTGCTCCAGATCCCCTGCCAAGGCCGAACACTGAAATAAAATCTGGAAAGTCTTAATAAATGCAAGAAGTGTCCTGATGTGGCGTTGAAGGAGAGATATTTGTCGTAGAGATTAGAGACTCTATATAATAGAGTAGGTGGTGTTTCTTGGAGAGTAGGTGGTTTTTTTTTCCGATGAATCAAATTGTTGCCCCCAAGTGAGATACTCCCTGGACTTGAGACAGCCAAGACAACACTGGCCCAATGTTTACGCCCAGAATCAGCAGTTCATATGCGCATGTTTTAAAATCCTCCAACCTCAGAAAAGTTCTTAAACACATGCCCAAATCCCACTGGAGTGAGTAGGAATGAAGCATGTTTAGACTCTTAGGCACCAACTTACAGAAAAACGACCAAAAAAACCAAAACCCCCAAACCACCCAAGCCATATATGCCTTTATAAATATGTATAAATATATGTATATCGTATATATGACATATTAGAATTTATTGTAAAGGTAATTTAATTTTAATCAAAGTTTAATATGTTTTCATTTATATGCTGCAAGTGATATTATTCCTTGCTTGAGGGAGGAGCATGCAGCACAGGGGTCATCTTTTCTTTAGCTTTCTTCCTTCCTAAGTCCCACTTGGGGTTCTCCTTGGCAAACTCCATATCTCTTTCACTGGGGATAACCCTGTGCCAGATGGGAAATAGATGCAGCCTTCACGGTAGCCAAAATGCATCACTACAACTGTCACAAGCTGCTAGCATAAGCTAGATGTCTTAATTTTCCTAGACATGTGGCCAAGTAGCAATGGCATAGTGTGTGTGTGTGTGTGTGTGTGTGTGTGTGTGTGTGTGTGTGTGTGTGTGTGTGTTTAAGAAATGTCCAATGGGACAGAGTCCACCTGGCATGTGGATGTTCCGCCCCTTTGATCCCTTGCCTGGTTCTCTCTGTGCTTGGATGAAGAAGTGCTTGGAGGAGAGAGGGAAAAAAATTGGCAGCTCTCAGATTGTTTAAATCTCACCAGAGGCAGTTTAAAAATAGGGAGATTGGGGAGGGAAAGGAGAATTGAAGGAGTAAAAAATAATCCTCAACTGGCAAGAGTCTTTGGGGAGGGGAAAAGAAACTAAAGCAGCATGAACCTTGAGTATTTATTTCTTAGGTCTCATGCAACACAGCGGATTATTGAATTAGGCCTGGATGTGCTACCAAGTTGCCCCCAGACTTCCTCTTTGAGCTACACTGCCACCCACTCCTGAATCCTTTCTATGCCACCACTTGGGGTATCTGAATGTTTTATGCAGCGTTAGTACCCCTCTGGAGATGAGGAGGGCTCTATTCCTAAGGCAGGCGTTGCTGCCTCCTCTCATTTATTTTTTTTCCTGAATCTGCCAATCCAAAGAGGTTAAATCTGTGTTGTGTTTTTCTTCTTTTTATCAAAATAGATCCAAAAGGCTTTTGATGGATTACCCGGATATAAAAGTGTTCAAGTGCTGGAATACAGGTAAAAAAGAGATAGTAAAATATGCATTAAAAATGCATCTATCCCAGCAATAATGCTCTCTGAATAGATGCATATGCATTGGCTGACAATTGTTTGTGACAGAGCTTTGTATGAACGTTGAACAAACACAGGAGTTTCTAGGATATGTTAACCAAAGGACAAATGCTTCCATACTGTTATGTTTATACATATTTAGACAAAGTTTAAAACTGAGTTCCGAATTGTGTTTCCTCTTTTCTGCTTCTGGTGTCCATGAGAGTATCTTGCATGATATATCTGCCTTGACTTTAAGGCAAGGTACTCTTATTTAAGACTCTGTCTTCCATTATAGAAGAACTCTTTTCATTTTAAAATCAGTATCTCTTAGTTTTTCAATACTGTTGACATGTATTAAACAGTGAAGAACATAAATACACATTTTTCCAAAAGACTTTTTAAATTGCTTTTCAATTTCTAATGTTATTTTTTGTTAACTCAAAAGGTTAGATTGTAATCTTTGAGTTACAATTTGAGATATGAAAATGTCTTTCTCCCTTTGATCAAAGCAAATCTAAGTGGATAGCTTTTGCAAATTATTTACAGTGTTTTATCTCACTTTATTCTTGTGAATATTGTTGAAAAGGTTTAGTTTCCTCAGATTACTTTGGGATTCAGAATAATGCCTTAAATTAAGTGATGTTGTCAGAGATACCAGAACAGAATGGTATAGAAATGAAATTACAAAATTGTTTGAAAGAATATGGCAGCAATGATAAGTGTAGTGACAAACTTGGTGCTATTTGCCCAAATGTAGTGACTAGCTCCACTTTGGGGCCTACTAATATAGTGTACTTATCCGAGCTGATAATTTGGTTCATGGATCCATAAGAGTTATACCTATCCCAGCAAGGGAAACTTCAGTCCTTGCAGGAGCACAGAGGCAGCTTTTAAGTTCCCACCTTCACTTGTGGCTAAAACCCCAGCACGCTGGTACAGTGACACGTACCAGGCCAAAGCTCTGCCTGGGAGGCAGCAAACCCTTCCAGCTAATTATTTACAGTCTAGTATCTCCTGCGAGCTCTCCGCTTCGCTTCAACAGAGAAATAAAAGTTGATATTTCTGGCAAAACACCAGAGCTCCATTCTGTGCTCCGTCCTGTGTGATGGAAAATGTGTTTATGAGCTAGTCTTTAGGCAGAATTAGTGAGTTTGGACTCTTGGCACTGGCAGTAATTTAACTGCATTGTTTGCAGTAGAGTGAGATGACTCTACTCTGCTGATTTCTAGTGATCGGTATTAAATATCTCAGTTCATTGAAACTAGAATCTTCTTTATTTAACAGAATAACCGTGCAATTTATAAGCATTTTTCTCTATGTATCTTCAAATATGTGTATCCTATCAAATATCATAGTCATTTTGGTAAATATTAAGTTAAAAGACTTTAAAGCTGAAATTGTTTTAACACGTCTTGTTTTTCTTTTCTTTGTGTATTTAGCTCTCCTGAGGAGGACAGGTAAAGACAACTTCTTTCTACATATTGATGTAATGCAGATGGAAAAAATGCACATTAGTTGTAGCACACTAGTCTTGAGGATTGTGGTTTTGGCTCTGGAGTGAGATGATTATCCAGCATAAATATACTAGGTGGGGGTTCTACCAAAAACTGCAAGTAGATGATCTCACTTGATTTCAGATAACCTGATTTCCTTATTTAAATATTAATCACAACAAACTGCTTGTGGAAAAATCTTTCTAAACACAAGTCAGCTATTGAATTAGGTATTGTCTCTTTGGTGAAGAAAACAAAATTACTTAATGATGACTCAAGGTTTCTATAATTTGCAGCAGTCTGGATGATGAATGTTATGAAAATACAAATAGATAAGAAAACCATAGGTTTCTAGCAAAGACCTAACTACCTCAAGGCCCGAGTTGCTAACACCTTAGCAGGAGTTTTATAAACATTCCTCAGCAGAAGATGGGAATCAGCCTGGGCCTGTGTTTGAGAAGATATATTTAAGATCATAAGTTTTCCTCCTTCGATATATTTCAAGAATGGCACAGACAAAGAAAAACTGCAGCTTTGGACTTGCAAGAAGTATTTTCTTCCGTCTGCTTTTCAGCAGGGGTATAAGTAATGTCCAGTTTCCATAGTGTTATAGAGATTGAGCACTTTGAGTTTAGAATAAAGATTAGAAAACTCAAACCTTTTTATAAACAACAGTGACTCAAAGCCATCCTCTGTCACTCGGCACTTTCTGCGTGACATCCAGCTGTCCAGAGAGGTTCTGTTCCAGACGTTTTAGCCCTTTCCAGACAGATGCTGGTGTCATAGTTGTGAACTCACAGTGATAAAGTGCAAGTGACAGCACAGTTTTATTAAATATCAATGTTGTTTTTGGTTAGCCTGCTGTATTCCATCTTAGCAGTGCCTTTTGCTACTGCTCTCCTTTTTCATTTCTTCTCCTGGTTCTCATGCCCATGATGAACCTGCGGTGGGCTCATCTCCATGACAGAGCTGGCAGCAAAAATCCAGAGGTGTGATTAGGTCTCTGCAACATCTGGCACTGGGGCTCTGGAGGCTTCTCAGAGCTGAGCTTTAGCAAGGCAGCCCAGCTCTGTGGAATGAGGAAAAAAACTGTCTTTGGAGCAGCTTTTCCTAACACTTCATCGATTACTTCATTTTCTTGCTGCGCACTGTGTACAGCCAAAGTATGTTATATTTTCTGAAGCTCCTTTGTGCGTATGCCCAGTGTACGGTAAAGCTGATTGCTATGCTGTCGTGTGGGAAGGGACATTCAGAAATAATCAGGAGAAGAAAATAAAGAAAATAGAGGGCAGTTAATACAAAAAAGCTCAACAGTGCATGGGTGCAAAACAAATTGATTTTGTTGAAGAGTAATGTATCAAATGATATAGTAATAGGGATTTTTTTTTCAGACTAAAGACTATATTAAGTGCCACTTTAGTACAGTCAAAAACATTATTTCAAGCAAACTGATTATGCACACTGTCAGTGTTCAGGGTTCCTGCTTACTACTATATATATATTTATATCTGTTTTCCATGCTGTTTTCTTATCTCACAGCTATTGCCATCACTGCCATAATCCTAAAAGCAGGATCCTAAAATCATTCACACAATTGCATCTTGGTGGGCCCATTAATAATGCTGGCAGAAGCCAACATTTTGCTGCTCTTGTGGTCTATCTGCTACTAACAAGTAGAAACACAATACTATGCCCAAAACAGATGTCATGTTCGGTTAGCCTTTTCTTGGAGAACTTTCTTATATGGATCTTGACAGTGCTGAAAAGCACTGCAGTGCACAGAAAGGAATAAAATTGATTTTTGTCTTTGCTTTGAATTAAATTGTGTTTGATTATTTTAAAGCATCATTTTTTAAAGGATACTGGCTCAGGTTCTTAAATAAACAGACAAATAAGATGTATGCAATACCTTGAAGACCTTATCCTCTAATCTCTGTTCTATTTCTCTCTGTAAAACTGAAGTGGAGTGGAAGTCCACTATGCTGTTACATTTGATGGAAAAGCCATCAGCAATGCCACCTGGGACCTCATTAACCTTCATTCCAACAAGGTGGAGGACAACTCCTTTATGGACATAGAAGATAATCCAACAGTTGTTTATACCATCAGTGATTTCCAAGATTATATTGCTGAAATTCTCCAGAAAAATGCTTTGCTGGAAAATGCATCCTTGACTTTGGACCCCCACTCTCTCCAACTTATTAATAGTAAGTATTACTTAAGGCACATCAGTGAGCCATACATCTGAGGCCTTATAAGATAATTCTCAGGCACAGGTGAGAATTATTCAGCTACCCTCTGAACAATTAAAAACAAGTGATGAAAACAAATGAGTTATAGTTTGTTTTGCTGTAATATTAACCAGGTCAGGTCATTGTCAGTAAGATCCCATATCTAATCCATTAAATCTCCTTTTATATATCGCAGTGTGATCTTGATCTCTGCACTCAAGATGAGTTCAATTTATTAGCTTTACATTGGTCATGAGCAGCACAAAGGAATCCCATTTCATTTTGTTGCCTGCTCAGGGACCCTTGCATAGCTGGTGGAGAAGGGCTATCCAGTCCCCCTGTTTCCAGCTTCCCTTTGCACTCCCTGTGAGAGCTCTAGGGGGACTTCCAGAAACACAGTCTCTTTGGCAAACCTTTTGAGAACACCCTACTAGCAAGGGTGCAACCTGAGAGGAGGAAGGATCTTTTTTTCAGTCTGCCTTCTACAGCTTCTTCACACTAGCCTTCAACAATTTCTTCACACTACTAGTGCAATTTTCACATTCCCTGTATTTTTATTTTTGCAGTGAAAGAAATCATACAGCCTGCAGCAGAAGACCCTACCTGGATCACTGAGCATCCTGTTGTGCAGGAACACTCAGAGTTTGATGTGAGTATGGCTTGGAGCAGTGCTCTTTTAATTTGCCATGTGTCCATCGAACACATGTGATCAGCTTCATTCAGCAAGATGGAATTACCCAGAGGATCTCTATCATTCAGAATGAGTAGTCATGAAGGCACGTTATAGAATGGAGTAAAAGGTTCCTGGTGAGATCTTTTGATAATTTGTCTATCTGTTGCACAACGGTTTTCCATGATCATTTTATCTCACATGGCAGTATTGTTTTTCTCCTAATGTTTATGTCATAAATGACTCTAAAGAGAGATGATTCTCCCCACAATATCACACTTCTGTTTGGAAACAAAGAAATAGATGTAGGGAGTTAAGCTGACTGTTAGAAGAGGTGAGAGAAAAGGGTGAGCTTCATATGCTCCCTTTTTTACTGTATTTTTACTGAAAATTCTTAGTTCCCTTTTTAAATGATATTCATCCCCTTAGTGTCAGCAAAGGAAACACAAAAATATACGAGCCTTTTTTTGTTTGTTTGATCTTTCTTTCTTTCTTTCTTTCTTTCTTTCTTTCTTTCTTTCTTTCTTTCTTTCTTTCTTTCTTTCTTTCTTTCTATTCTTTTGTGTATGTGTGGTTTGGTTTGCTTTTAATTTATAAATTATCTCCTCATCTGATTTCTCTTTGTCCCGGATCACTCCAAAGCAAAAGCTCCCTTTGGGTAGGAGACTTGGTACCTCTGAACATGCCTGTGCAGTGCAGCAGAGCTGTAAGCAGAGATGCCAAGGCAGGTGCTGCTGAGCCAGTGGCACTGAGATGGAGTTAATTAGTTCTGCTGGCAGCCAGAGTCTGTGCAAGGCAGAGCACCGTCTGGGCTTAAGGGGTTGTCCAGCAGATTTCTGCACAGCACTGTTATGTAACATGAGTGTGTGCCTTCCAAGAAGAAATGAGATCAGTCCCTACACAAAGCCCACACCCAGCTATGTTTGATGGACATACGTTGGGAACACAGATACCAAATATCAGACCAGTTACTGAAAACCTTATCCATTCAAGCAAAATTCTCAACAACTCTACAGAATTAAAGACTCTTTTTCTAACAGTCCCTTTATGTTCATGGCTGTATCCACAGATGTCTTAACCAGGGGTGTCTAAAATGTAAATTTACATGGTTTTGCCATAAATAGGTTAAATGTGATATGGATAAGCTGGATATGATATGATGTGATATGGATATGATCTAGGCTTCAGGTAGGTCTTTCTACTACTAGAGCTATATAACTAGATTCCAATTTTGCATACAATTATTTTAATAAGACGAAGGATTCCATCATCTTTACATTCTTTTTGTGGATACTTTAGCAGATATGCTGGCAAAAAGATTTTATAGATGAGGGAGTTTTGCCATGATAGTTGATCTTAAATGGGTTTCAGGGATTAGTTTGTAGAAATATGACTGGAAATTCCTTATTTCAAATCATAAAATGTGAATAATATTATGTCATTTACGTCTTCAATGAAAATATCTGTTTTTGTAAAAAGTAAAGATATTGAGTATATCCAAAAAGCAGCTATGTACAACCTATGATGCACAGATAGTTGGAGAAATATTTTTAAATACATTTAAGAAAATTATAAACTATTTAGAGGCAAAGAATAGACAACTGAACTTATTAATCATTGATTATTAGCACAGACACATCAGGTCGAGGGAAGTGATCATCCCCCT
>VZSG01000510.1:102978-137173 GCA_013398315.1 Nothoprocta pentlandii | reverse complement strand
GGAGTACAGCAGAAATCTCTAGAGCCAGTAGAATGTATTGGATTATTGAATGCAATGTCTTTATGGCAGCAGCAAATGGAAAATTAGGGAGTTTGTAGGATTTTCTTTGCAGTCATCTGTCATATTTGTAAACCTTTCAAAAGACATTAGCATAAACTATACTTGCCAATATGATATCAAACTTGTTAATATAATATATTGCAATGTAACAAGAATCTTTGAATAATATTAGTTGTCATAGGAACATCTATCCACGTTAAAATAAATGATGAAGTGCAATTCCTGGCAACTAAATGCTCACACAAAATACTGTACTGAGAGGCTATTGCTGTTAGTCCTTATTCATTTTTTATGGAATTTATATGTGAAGTTTCTTTCTAATCTTGCGCAATAACTTTTTTCACAGGTTTACTTATAGTGGTCAGTTTTGCCAAAAAGATAATTGCTGAAGCACATGTGTTTATATTATATATATATTTTTCAACCAATCATTACCATATAAAAGCTATAATGAAAGAAGGCTGTGGTGGAATAATGGCTGTCTATAAACACATGATCAGTATAGGTGGACAGATAATTGATTTTAAAATACCTTGATAGGTTTGTTTCAACATTGTTGAAATGCAGCTTGAGTGTAGTGGAAAATGTGTTTCACCCACATATTTCAGGCAGAAATAGAATTTCAAATTGGAAAATGTTTAAACTTGTTCTGATTATTCATGCTAGTAGAGCCAAACAGCTAGTTTAGATAGGAATAGTGAGCCATAGGAGTTTTTATATCTGTATTTAGTTTTGAGATGTAATAAATATTTTTGGAACTTCTGCTCACTTAACTTTACTGGTCACCATCAACAGTTGGTTATTTTTTAGTGAAGCGATTCTTAAGCTATTTGGCAGCTTTTCACACTTCTAGTTTTTTTGTCCTTACCAGGTTATTGCACAGCGCAGGCATTTGGGCACGTGTCTGTGCAAAACACTGCATCTCCTGAGTTTTAACTAGTTAGCTTGATTTTGAAATCTAAGTCAAATAACTTAATCTCTTCATTGATTTTTTTTTTTTATTTTTATTTTTACCAATATGTATTTCAGGAGATACTGTGAAAAGATTAATATTAAGACGAATGCAGTGTACTAAGTATTCCAATTGTATTCCAATTGTAGATAAAACAGTGATTAGTATATATAATAGAAAGTAACTGAAGTGCAAATTGGAGAGGAATTTAAAAACAAATTGTTTTTTCCCAGTTCAAGCAATTCAGATTCATTACGCACATTCTTCGTTTTTCACCAATATTGTTCATAGTTTTTAGCGGACATAGGCGGGCTTGAAGTGCAGGTTGCCAGGACGTATATATTACATTTACACTGTGTATTAGTAGCAAAGACTACTACTCCTCCCAGGTTGACATGTCTTGCTACTACATGTTGTATGCTCACAAAGACAGTAGTATCCAATTTTGCTGCTATTCTACCCGAGGTTTCACACTCTTACACGTTTGTTCACCCCACTGCGGCTGGCCAGTACTTCTCCTGTCACAGAAGTTGTGCTTTTATGTTTCAGGATAACACCTTCGTGGCTGAATGGCCTTCAGCAGATGAATCAACTGCCAGCAACACCTTGCCCTTCGACTTCACCAAACCAGATTCCAGTCTAGGTAGCGAGCAGTCCAACGACAATGAAATCCGGCCAAAACCTGAAAATCTGGACTCCGAGGCCAGTCTGCCACCCGAAGCTCCGCTCTCCTCAGAGGCTGACATCACTTATTTACCTGATGGGCTGGATTTAGAGGAAGGGAATCAGACTCCTCTTCTGGTCACCCCGTCAGTATTAGGGCACGATTCTGCGGATTCTCTGGAATGGCTCTCAGTCCCGGATCCTTTAGATGGTAAGTTAATGCCATTGGCTGAAGCTTAATTCTGGATGCTAGTGTTTTCTACTACTCACCAAAGGCACAATGCACTAAAGGTATAATTCACCAAAATTATGATTTAGGTCTAAAAAACTGACAAATTATTTTTAGGACTGTTTTTATGTTTCCTGTGTGCCGTGCACTCAAGATGATGATGATAAAATGCTTGTAACAGCTAATAATGTCTGCTGAGCTAATAATCCCCTGAGGAAATTGTACATATGAAACACTTGTTCAATTGCACAGAAATATTTTAATATAGGGCATGTCTGAATGATGCCATGCAGAGATAACTGATCTCTAAAGTAGACTAATTAGCCTAACGATGTGCCACACAGCTATTGCTGTACTGTTTATTCTGCAGTCTTAGACCACAAAATACCAGAATCAAGTTCAGAGAGATCACGAGAGGTTCTGAAAATAGTATAAAATGGGCAGTATATGTCATGGGAAATATGTTGAATATAGATCTGTGTGTGTGTGTATGCATGATTTTTTTGGTTTCTTTGTTTGCTTTCTTGTTTGTTTTTTTGTTTTCTCCCTAAAACTAATTGAAAACTGATTTTTAGGATTTGAAGATACCGGACTATCTGAAGATTTTCTTCTGCCTTCAAGTGTCCCTTCTCATGTTGTGCCAAAGAAACCTTCATCCACAGATGATGATGTAGTTCCTCTGCTATCTGCACCAACAATGGCCTCTTCGTCGGTCACACAGACTGATACAAAAGGAATAGCATCTTCTGAGAAGGAAGAAACACCTAAGGGTAGTACTGCAGAGAGCGATAATGCAGATGCTGTGTCATACGAGTCTGTGACAGAAGTTTCTTTTCCCTTAGAAGCTGACACTGTGGAAGGTGAAACTGATATATACCTTGGAGATGGAGATAGAATTATAAATGATGATGGGTCTGGTTCAGCTTTTGATGGTTCAGGAAAAGAAATGGAATCAAATACTTGGCCATGGGGAACAGCAACATTGGAACCAGTTTTCTACCCTGGTCCTGATAGCTGGCTTGACGATGACAATGAGTCTCTGTTAGTCAGCACTGAGGATATTCCTGAAGGTCTGATCTTAGATTATATTCTTAACTCTAGGAAGAAATTAGATGATGATCCTTCTGCAGATGAGAAGGAAGGTGGTATGACTGATACCAACATAAAGGAAGACTTCCTGGATGAGTCTGAAGTATTTGTTTTTCCAGAGACTTCAACTCAGCCTGTACCTCTGTTACAGACAGAAGTGCCATCCTCAGTGGAATCATCTACACACATTGGAATACATGATTCTTCTTTTATTAAACCATCCTTTGTTTTGGAGCCTTCAGTGGATTATTCCTCTCTAGGCGTGCCAGCTGGAGAGGCCCCTGTTTCACCTCAGGATACAGATATGTCTGTAGAAGAAAATCTTGTATCTACAGAGACTGTCAGTGTGGAACAACCTGAAGAGTTCAATGTGGGTCAGAACATCATTTCTGAAGCAGCTGAACACCAAAATGAGGACAGAGCAGTGTTGGAAGAATTAGCCACAGTGGGGCATTTGGACGTAGGTGAAGCTGTTACAATAGGCCACTTGGACACAAGCTCTTCAGGAGCTATTGTGACTGTAGATGCTTTCACAGTATATGCTGATACTTCTACAAAAGAGGAGCAAATCTTGACAGATCAGGAGGCTACTGGATTATCGATGAAACCAGATGACATCTGGCCTACTGATGGAGCGCCGGAGAAAACACTAGATCACAAAGTGCAAACAGCAATGCCAACTCTACTTCAGACTTCAACTGTAGTTCCTTCTGTAATAGATCAGACCACTGTTTTGGAGGACTTCACTGGACATGGTAATACAGACCATGACGTGCATGTTTCTGATAGTATCAACACTGTTGTGAACTCATTTGCAACAGAGAGAGTAACAACCGATACTGTTGAGCTTTCATCCCATTTCCCTCCTATGGGATCTACGGTATCATCTTCTATGGCTACCTCATCAAATCTGGAAGATGAAATGACAACAGTTTTGGATATTTCTGTAGAGCTGGATCATGCGAGCACTATCTACTCCTCTCCTAAGCTGAATAAGGAGGGAAGGGGCATGACTGAGAGTCACGTGGAGCTAACAACAAGTGTCCAGTCCACAGAAATGGCCAGTGTGGCTTGGCCCACTCATGAAGACCACAATAGTACTCCTGTCCCATCGCGAGCTCTAGTGGTGTTCTTCAGTCTTCGGGTTACCAACATGATGTTTTCAGAGGACTTGTTTAATAAAAATTCTCCTGAATATAAAGCACTAGAGCAACGATTTTTGGAACTGGTAAGAATTAGTTCTATGCTCAACATAGGAGGTGTTACCTAAGCGTTACTAGGTGGACAGTAATAACTAATAAATAGGTTGTCTACTCTGTTCTAAAAGGCTAATTCATATTGGTGCTACAGCAGTAGTAGTAGTAGTTATTATTATTGTTCTTCCATGATAAAATACTGTCAGGAAATAGTTTTAATTCAGTTAGTTGCCTCCCAAAATCTGAGGAAATTTTTATCGTAACTTTTCAGCAATATAAGCCAGATGTTCAATGGGTATCAGAAGATGTAGCATAGCTGAAGTCACTGGGACATTCCCCCCATTTGCTTCCTGAGTGCTCTTAGTTTATTCTGTGGGTAGAGAAGGGAGTGAACTGGAATGGTGGGGAGCCACCTTTCTGTGTACATTCAGCCTATCCTAACTAAGGCGTGGTTTAGGGAATTAAAATATCCCTTAACTGGCTGATGTCCTACATAGCCACTGGCTAGTAAGGTCACATAAAAGTAATATTACACCAGTTCCCAAATTTTAACCCAGAAATCCCCATTTCCTGGTTGCAAGGAGTGTTTTACTTTGGAAGAGGGAGGCAGCAAAGGAGAGGGAGGGAAGGGGGTCATGGTTCAAGGTAATGCTCTGTGAGATGAGGAATACGCCTGGTGCTTAGATCACCATGTATATCCTGTAAAGTACATTTTTGTATCATAGCTTGGGAAAATGACTGTAAATTGATCTACTCTAAGAATTGTGTGCTGTGCTCTTGCTCGTGGCAAGCTGCCACTATGGGCCTCAGCTGCGTAGAGTTTTGATACTCTTGCTGTGGGATTTGAATAAAATTATACAGACTCCTTCAACTTTTGATGCAAAAACAGGCTGGAGTAGACAATTCAAAGATTCAGCCTATCTGTTGTTGTTCCCTGTGTTGCAGTTGGTCCCCTACCTTCAGTCAAATCTAACAGGCTTCCAGAATCTGGAAATCCTGAACTTCAGAAATGGCAGCATCGTAGTGAACAGCCGGATGAAGTTTGCCAAACCCGTGCCTCGGAACGTCACCAATGCCGTGTACATGATCCTGGAAGACTTCTGCAACACGGCGTATCATACCATGAACCTGGCCATCGATAAGTACTCCCTGGATGTGGAATCGGGTATGAAGGCATAGAAGTGCAGGTGTCTAGGCAAGGGTTGTAGGAGCAACTTCTGCTTGAAGAATTTATAATCTCAGCATCTCGGAGAGTGCCCTCCGCTTTTCAGAGGCTGGAGAAAGCCTCTTAGAAAGACGGTCCTTCAGAGAGTTAGTAAACAAAAAAAATCCCTAGGGAGTAAATGAATGAATCCAGTTATATGGGACCCCTATAGAAACCCAGACCACAACTAACTCATGTAGCTCTCTGTAATGCCACTCTACTTTCACTTTGGAGTGAGAAGGAAGTTTGGTCAGCAAATAGAGTGGTGCCCATTTTGCTTTTGCATCTAAATACATACAAAACATGCTTAATATTGATGCAAGTTTGAACTTTTTCCATGCAATCCTTCCTCCAGGAGGCAGTCAGCACAGCTGCAAGGTAACCAGGTTAACTGCACAGGTGACAGCTGTTAAATTGTTTGTGAGTTCAGAACTTGAGAGCAGTAAAAAGTTGTATGCTCTTTTAACTCATTCCTCTGATATAGGGTGAAAGTTCTGGGTTTCTTTCCCTCGTAAGTCAGCCAGCAGTTTACCGTACAGGTAACTCAAAAACATTTCCTGTTATAGTGTTGGAGGAATCACAGAATCACAGAATATTAAGGTTGGAAGGGACCTCTAGAAATCATCTAGTCCAACCTTCCTGCTCAAGCAGGCACACCTACAGCATGTGGCACAGGGTGGCATCCAGGCAGGTTTTGAAGACCTCCAGAGACGGAGACTCCACAACCTCCCTGGGCAGCCTGTTCCAGGGCTCTGTCACCCTAACGGTAAAGAAGTTCCTCCTCACATGGAGATGGAACTGCCTGTGCTCCAGCTTACGGCCATTACCCCTCGTCCTATCGCTGGCCACCAGTGAAAACAGCTTGTCCCCTTCCTCCCTGCATTCTCCCTTCATGAACTTATACATGTTAAAAAAAAAAAACTGCTGACTCTGACAAAAGAGGCTCGCATGTTCCAGAAAGAAAATGTTCTATACTTCTTTGTGTGTGTGTGTCTTGCTGGGTGGTCTTGGCTGTACCACTTACACTCATTTTACAGACGCAGAGATGAGCGCTTCAGATCCCTGTGCAGAACGAATGGCACATGCCGGATTTTGCTGAATATTGTAACTAAGAGATTATTAGAGATGCTGCTCCCCAAGGCAAGAGAGTGGAAGTGCTTTGCTCCCGTTAAGGTTACTGGTATTTTCTGTCTTGTCTGTTCTTAGGCGACCAGGCAGATCCTTGCAAATTCCAGGCCTGTAATGAGTTCTCCGAGTGCTTAGTAAACCGCTGGAGCGGGGAAGCAGAGTGTGTCTGCTATCCTGGCTACCTCAGCATTGACGGGCTGCCCTGCAACAGCGTTTGTGATCTGCAGCCCAACTTCTGTCTGAACGACGGCAAATGTGACATAAGCCCTGGGCAAGGGGCTATATGTAGGTAGGTCTTCCTTCTGTATCAAGTATTAAAGTACTGAAGTATTAGAACTACTTATAGTCTCCTTCGCTGTATCCCCTAGCAAGTTCTGCAAAATAATGTGTAAGAGGAGAGATGTCAATGACTAACACCCACCTAATGCTGCTGACTGGAGGTCCCGGTGTTAATTTTCTTATGTAAAACTCACAAATCAGGTAGTAGCAAGTTTCTTTAATAAAGTGGAAATAGGAAGAAAAGGTTAGGAAAGAAAGATAACTAGTAGAAATGGTAGCTTTGGAACATACTTGGATGTTGAAATCACCTCAAGGGTCTTTGGGAAAAGAATTTATCTCCAGAAATTTTCTCAAGTACTATAATGCTATGTAATGTGATAAAACATCTATGAGTCTATTCTATCACACACAAAAAATCTGTTTTTAAAGGCATAATAAGGGATGAAATATTTTAAAAAGTGATCTTTTTAAAGAAAAACTAGTAAAATTATTGGTCCCAATAAAAATCATGCGTAGTGCATAAAGATCAAGAGGCAGGCTGTTTCAGTTTTTAGCTTTTTAAAGCTACAAATGCATTTGAACCGAATGTCTATGTTTTGCAGACAGTATCAAAATATATAGCTAAATATATGCTCATTATCATAGTACTCTTTAATTCTTTCTTTTTTCTTTTCTTTCATTTCCTTCTCAATATTTAAAAACAAAGTATACATATCAACAAAGCTAGGAAGAATTATTGCAGAAAAGTATGGCACTACTAAAAGTTATTGTTTATGTTACATCAGATGATTTTTTGTTAAAAGGTTTGCCTACAATTTGTTTTTTCAGGTCAGTCTTAAGCTGATTTGAAAGCTATGTTAAATCAGTACTATTACATGTGAAAGATTTTATCATAATTGTCTAATAGTGTTTATGAGAAACAGGTGAACATGCTCCAGGCACTATTTATGAAAAAAACTTTATGAAAAAATTTAAAAATTGGATGGTATTTTAGCAAAAGTATCTGAAATAGTTTCTTAAGAGACTTAATTTACTATTGTTTCTAATTAATGAGGTTCATACTTGTGGTCATAATGTCTTACAGTTCCTCCGTTTTTTATAGTAAAAAGCCCAAAGCACATAAATAAGTTCCAGATTAATTGTGTTTATAGTCATCATCAATATTATGAATTCCCACGCTCAATATCAAAACCAGATTAAAAAAAAAATGCTATTTTTGGGATAAGTTGTAATGATACGATTTTGGACATCCTTTTTACTTCTAATAACGTATTCTATACATTTATTTAACTGTCCTTTATGGAGCTTGCTACACTCTAAAAATATTCTGTTCTTCTAACACGTCTTCATTTGCATTTATATCACAGTATGTTTATAGGCAGAATACAGTTTTGTTAGTATTTGATACATCTTGTGGAAGGATGAATCAAGGCATAGCACCTTTTAACTCAATCTAAACAGCTTCTATCACAAGATTTATTACTATAGCTAAACAGCAAAAGCCACAAGTGTTCACCATCATAAATTATTATTCATGTACCCTTCTACCAACAATCACTCAACTCAATAATATTAAAGAGGCTGCTCATAATAAAGAAGAGAAGTTGGTCCTTGAAAATGCAGAGCTATTTATTGAGGTAACTTAACTAAGGGCAGGTCATAACGGGAAGTTAAGCAAGCTCACATTAAGTGGCAATTTTTGCTGGTGTTTTATTTCCTAATGTGCTTTTGTTGCAGGTGTCGTGTGGGAGAGAACTGGTGGTACCGAGGGGAGCACTGTGAAGAGTACGTGTCGGAGCCGCTTGTCGTGGGTATTGCAATCGCTTCCGTGGCAGGATTCCTGCTGGTGGCCTCTGCTGTGATCTTCTTTCTGGCCAGGACCCTTCGAGACCAGTACACGAAGAGTGACACCGAGGACTCGCTGGGGTAAAAAGCCACCTCTAATATTTTAAAGCACGTCTGCTAGGAGTACAATTCTGTCCCCAGCTGCCAAGCAAAAGGAGTTACACACCTCTCTCTAAGTGCCAGGCTTCCTTAATCCACGTGCTGCAGCCACAGGCTGCAGGGAAACTCATTGTGTGTTTATTGCTCCCCCAGGCAGGGTGACAGCCTCTCATCCATTGAGAATGCAGTTAAGTACAACCCCATGTATGAAAGCGATACCACTGGCTACAGCCACTACTATCGGAGATACCCCCAGCTGACGTCCTACAGTTCCACCAGTGCAGAGACCTCTGCTGAGTACAGCAGTGAAGAGATAAGGCACATCTATGAAAACAGTGAGCTTACTAAGGAGGTAAACGATTTTGGTCTTGTAATGACATGCAAAATATCAAATAACAATTGACTTGTTCTGAAATTACTGTCCTAGAGGTAGGCTTGATCATCTTCCCTTCAGCCTACACGCGAGGCAAGTTGCAACTCTGTCTGCAAATATTTCAGAGGAGAGAGAAAGGTTTCTCTTACCTGCCCCCTTTTATTGCTAGATTTTCGAAAGTTCAGATCTTTTTATAGCCTGCAAGTTAATCACACTGTTTTCCTTCCCTGTTGCAAACACAGTACCCATGGCTGAAGAGAAGGGGTTTACATTTAGGAAGTAATGCTAAAGCTTTGAACAATTCCTAGAGGTGTGAATCCAGCCTATAACTGGGGTTGTGGACAAAGTATCTATTAGAGGTGAATGGTTCTGCTAAATCCTGTTGAAATGTTATACTCTCCAAATGCTGCTTATGATTTTGCAGTGAAGTATTACTAGACTCCAGGGCTTCATTTTAAAAAAAGGGTAAATACATATCTTGAATATCGAACTCACCCATTTCAAGGTCTTCTCCTTGAAATAGCAAAGCACAAAACTCCTTTTTTTTTTTTTCAATTAACAGTAATATTCTAATTTCTGTTATCTCATATGCCTCCTGTTTCCTGTATTTTAGGAAATTCAAGACAGAATTCGAATTATAGAATTATATGCTAAAGATCGTCAGTTTGCAGAGTTTGTTAGGCAGCATCAAATGTGAGTAAAATATCTTGTTTGGATCATTCTCTTTGGGTCTTCTCATGTGGCTTTTGCTACATTACTGTACTGTGTGATGGGCCTTGAACTACTGGGACATGTAGAGGTAAAGATTTCCACATTTCGGAAGGCATTCACACCTTTCAAAGTAGTTAAAATAAGTGGCATCAAATTAAATGCCCACAAAAGAAGGGAAAAGGAATCCTAAAGTTGCTGGGTATCAGAAATCAAAAGAACTGAAATCAATTTATGTCCTTAAGGCATAAATAGAACCCTTTTATCTCCTTTGGCATAGTTAGTGGTGCTTGTTGTTGAATTTAAAATACAGTTTTTAAAAGCATTTTGGTCTATTTAGAGTTCTCAGCATGCCAGCATGCTAAAAGTGAGTAAGTCACTAGCACAGTTGTCTGAGACTGTGGGCACAGGTTGTAATTAAAAGCTTACATTCCTGAATAACTTACCAAGCTGAGCTGTGAGCTTTGATGAAAGTTAACCGTGAAGGGGCTATAGAAGAATTAAGTGTTTGCATTACACATTCCTATGAGCTGTTCTCAGGGCAGCAAGAGGAAAGTTAGAAGATAGCTTCTTTGATTTGAAAGATATGCAGTGTACAGTTCTTTGGAAGCAGACTAAAAATTGCTGCAGTAGCAAATCTCATGGTCTAAGATCAGCAAATATATATATTTTTCTTTTAATTGAAAATAACTGCAGCTTGCATTTTTCAGTGTCAGTTGTTATTTTTTTTTTATCTTGAAAAGTATCAGCTTCTAGGTTTTCCACAGCTGGAAAGCAGTAAGGCCTGCCTAATATAAGCCTTGAATCCGAACTGTGAAAGAGACTAACTTAATAATTGCTTTTCTGTTTTTCATTTCAGGAAGCTGCTTTAAAAGAAAAAAAAAAAAAGAAATCAGTAGAAAACATGTGGGAGATAAAGACTACCTTGTTGCCATAGCAATGGGCTCAGATGTAACTGCAAAGTTACTTATAGTCTTAACATTGCATGGATGGATACAGATGTTTTCTCAATGAATGGCTAAAATGTATGAATGTCTGTTTATCTTGATTGCCTCTGACTTTTCTGCGTAGAGAGACATTCCTAAGAGCTGATCAGAGTGGCAGAGGTTATGAAAGTTCATTTTTCTTTAAATCTGAAATGGACAGTCAGAGTTTGTATACCAAGGCAAAAAATCTCCTCAGGAAAGGAGAAGATATATGAACACACTGGAAATAAAACACACATTTAAAACCTCTGCCTGGCATTCTTCCTCTCACTGGAGGCTACTGTAATGGTTTCACAAGTATAAAGTTCTAGTTGAAAGAAATATTTGTAGTTCTAATTGAAAGAAGTATTTGTTCTGCCCATGAATGCTTTGTAGGCTTATAGCTCTTCTGCTAGAATAGTATTTGTATTATTTTAAAGCATTCTTGTCATAAACTCAAACATAACCTCAGTGGAAAAAATTCCTTGCACTGCTGCCTGATTTACTTTATGTCGCTTGACTTTAGCAAAGCAGAAGGTTTAGCTCGCCGAAATGCTCTCCCCAACACCAAGCAGCACCTCTGACTTTGAGCGGCCTCGTTCCCCACCTTAGCAAGGTGGGGCAGAACTTCTACAATGTGGGGTTTTTACAACCAAGATGGTTGTTGGTTCTCCAGCTCTTCCTGGCAGACAGATAACCTGGGACACTAAAGGGGCTTCTTCTGGAAAAATTAGGTGACTAACATTTTTTTGTATATTGACAATGTGTTGGGTTTTTATAAGTTAATATAAGTTAAACGTTTCTTGTGCATTTCTCTGTTTTTCGTAATGGAATTAACTATTGAAATAAAAGGTGTATAGTTTATTGATGAAATACTAGAGCAGCATTTGCACCTGTCTTTTTAAAAATGTACATGCTGCTTATTTCATGTTCAATTCCGCCAATCAATATCCGAATTTTCTTTACTGAACTGGGCTATAGCTCTTTTTCAAAATCAGGCTGTGGTATTTAAGTGCATGCATACTTGGTAGATGGCAGCAGCTTTTAATGAGGAAGGAAAAGACCATGACTTACATGGCCAGTGTAGAATTCTTCACACAGGAGCCTGAAGCATTTAAAAAACCTAGATTACAGATACAGAGTCCTCCTGAGGTTCAAAACCTGCATTTTGTTTTGAAGTCATGAAGAGAGTGGGGACTGCATGTTAAGGTATGTTGGAGCTTTGGCTGGTCACCAAATCTCTCTGTTTAAGGCGTTAACACTGCTGCTAAATTTAGAGTGCTAACAATCTCACATTGCCTCTACTAGCAACTAAGGCTTTTTTTTTTAATCTTTGCAAATTTAATAGTCAGCGGTTCTTGGCCTGTATGGGCCAACGGCCACCTGGTACTTTTTAAAGTTAAGTGATAGTAAGAGCTACCTACTGTCCACAGGCTGCCGATCTAAACAGGTTCTGGAGGACCTTGCGTAGCATCCACTTGCCTAGAGGGGCAGGGAATGGGGATCAGAGGCATCTGTCAAGCAAATGCTTATATGAACCATTGTAAACAAGCCCAAATATCACAAGGCTGTGGAAAGTAGTCATAATTAATACATAATTAATATCTGCTTAGTATCATTGTGACCAGGTGTTGCAAGAGAGAGGTCAGTGTGGTGACACAAGGACTCTCACAGTGGTCTAAGTCCTCAGAGCACCGCATGGGCTTCCTGTTCTTGCAGCAAGAGTGTTGGTGCACCAAGGCCTTGTGATCACCATAACTGCGCTCTAAAAATGTGTTCAAGACTTGTTTCAGTGCAGCTTGGCTGGCTGTGTTGCTTCTGCTAAGATATGGTGCATTTTTGATGTGGTTTGCGGGGAGGAAGGCTATTCCCTTACATGCATTTTCTTGCCATTGCCATCTTGCTCCATTTACAGAATGAGAAAAGCTTAATTAAAATAGGAAATACACACACTTGAATGCTGTTAATATTTGGTGGAGAATTTAGAACTGTATCAGCCCTTTGATATAAATCAAAACAGTTTGTGTCCGCTGGGATCTTGCATTTCTGAAACGTATACTAGTGTTTGCTGTGCACAAGCCTAGGAGAGTCTTGGTCGTGATGAGTACAATGTATTCCAGTGTATATACAGTGAACTTTTTCTTTGTGTGTATGTGTGTGTGGTGGTGGGGAATACACATGAATATGATGGTATCTTATTTTCACTCTAATAAAAAAAATTCCAAAAAGAAAATATCCTTTTTTTGATAAACTTAATGTAAAGACTATGAGTTTGAAAGTGAGAGAATATCTATCAGTCATAATGATTCGCCAGTGTAGAGTTTTCTTTTGAAACAGAGTTGGTTAAGATGTTAAGTACCAAATATATTTCATGATGATTTACAAGGTAATATTCTGAAAACTCATGCTGGAAAGTAGTAATTGTATTGCTGCTAATCAAAGAACCAAAACATGTTATTACTTAGGGAAACTTGAATTCTTAAAAAGACAAGCAAACAAAAAACACTTCAAACATCTCTACCTAAACCATTCAAAGATGCATCTTACATCATATGTCAAGGAGGACTTAATGAGTTTGCTAGCTTTATTTGTTACTTTCCCATTCAAAGGCAGAAGGAAAGAAGATCCAAGGTTCGTAATTAAAAATAATAATAAAATATCAGCACTATATACAAATCTACCAACATTTGTTTATTAGTTACAGAACATCACTTTTCACTTGCTAAAATAAATAAGTCTGGGTGTGAATGATAGGTTAATTTAAGAACAGGTACAAAGCCATTTTCGTTCACTTCAAATTGACAGGATCTTCAATTTCTGTTATTCGCCCTCAAGAGTTTGAAGCACAGAGGTGAAAATCAAGCCCTGGACAGGAATAGGATGTTTGATCTGACAACGTATTTGGACCGGAGTGCCACATACTTCAAAAAACACGGGGTAGAGATTTGGCCAACTGACAGAAAGGGAAATGGGTCTATGTTAGCGTGTTGAAGAGTCTCTCTTCTACATCTCAAGGCAGCCTGTCCCATTGCAAGACAGCCACTCTTTCACAGCCTTGCCTAGCAAAAAGGTATTCTATTATTCCATATCTTTTAGATATTCTCTTAAAAGTCTAAGCTAGGCCAGACTTCAGCTATTGCTACGTACCAGTTTAGTCCTGTTCATAGTATTAGCAGATTTCTTCTGGTCCTCAGGGGCAGAAGAAATTGCTCTTCATTTCCATCCTCTCCAAAACTGGGTAAAGTATAGGTAAATTTAGATGTAAGAACTTATATCAATTGATAAAAAGGAAAAATAAGTATACAAACATGCAAACCCCACATGGAAGTTCAAGAATTCTGCTGGTCAGACCTGCTGCAATTGCTGTGTAGTATGAGAGGCAGTGAAGGAGTGTAAAATGACTCTGTGTCTTCCTGCATGCTGAATTTCAGGGTAGGTCAGTTTGCTCAGGCTCCAGAGGAGGGAAGGACACTGTTACCTTCTATTAACTATCAAAGCAAAGTTGTTCACCCATAGCAGCTTACCTGGCACACTCTAGCATAGACACAGGCTGACTTCACATAGACCAGGACAATCTGATGGGCACTACTGCTATTTAAATATTATTAAACTCATGGCACTTCCTGTTTACTTGAAAAGTACTGAAACACTAGCAGCACTTCTGTCTCATCTTTCCACTACTTGATTTGATTTGAGCCTTACATCCTGCATATGAGAAAGGCTGCAGGTCAGAATCTGTTCATTCGTTTGCTTTGCCTTCTCAGATCAAAAAGAGAAAAAATCCCAAGGGAACTTTTGGGTGAGGAAAGGAATATTTTCATCTCTCAGTCCCTTTTTTGTTTGTTTGTTTACATTGTTAATTCTACTGACAGCTCATCTAAGGACTCCACTTACACATCAACATATCAAAGTTGGAATCAACTGTGCTAAATCTCGATCTCCCTAGGCCTCATTTATACAGCTAAAAAAAAAAAAAAAAAAAAAAAAACCCATACCTCCAATCTCTCTTAAAATACAGGCAGCTGAAACTTTACCCCAAAATTTCAAATTAAATACAAATCAAACTTAGTGTTAACTGGAGTTGCTATTGCATCTACACAGCTGATGACCAGATGGGGAAACTATGTCTTTTTGGAAAGGCTGATGTAGTTTGAACAGAAAAGCAAGCAGTAACATTAATGCATACAGCCATATATCACATCTTTTCAGCAGGAATGTGGGCACGTGGCTGAGTGAAAGGGGGAGGGAAGGGGCAGATCCTCTGCACTGAACATACAAGGAATCCCAAGAGCGTCCGACCTCCATCCACGCAGGGGAGACAACTGCAAGCAAACTCCCTTGAGTTTTCTGTGCCCAAAGAGGATTGTACAGGGATTAAATGACCTCTCATCCTGGAGAGGGAGGGAATCTGAGCACTTTTAGCAGCAGCCCAAGGCTTGGGTGTGCAAGCCTGACCTATGGGTCACACGCTGACTGCAGCGCGCTGCTTGCATCTCCTGTTACCTGCTCAGGTAGGAAGGAGCTGCTGTTTTCTTCCTTCTCTGCTGTTGGGAAGAGAGAGATTCTTTGACTACCATCTGCTTTCTACAGTTCTTCTATAAACCAGAGACTGCTGTACAGCAACTTGCCTCTCTTTTTTTTTACTTTTTGTCTAAAGTTTTGGACAAAAGCTTCCTAAAATCACATTTCAAAGCCTTGCTTTCCATTTGCTCCCCTGAGGCATGGATCCAAATCCCTAAGAGCCTGAGCAGGAATGTAGTGTGCCTCTAAAGAGCCCATGTACCACCAGGCCTCCCTTTGCCCTTTCCCCTGCCACACTAATGTTTTTAACACCAGCTCCTGCTCACCTGCTCTAAACACATTCAATCAACCAACCCACCTCACACTGAAGTATCAGAGTTTGCAGTGCTTGGAGCACCATATACTGCCTATACCACGTATTTTGCATCACACATACAGCTCCTAATGGGACGTGACGTGCCTAGCGCCATACACACTAGGCTTGGCACTGTATATCAAGCTAACCAAAAGCAGAATTGGTCAACAGACTGTTTAGAGCACGCTGACTTTTAGCGTTTCGCGACTGTCATTCCGAACAGCAAATGACTCCATTGACTTTTTAAAATGGAAAACCACAGAATGCTTTTTGTGCTTACCTGACAAGAAGAAAGAAGGCAATTGAAGCTGGTATTGAGGCTGTCAGAGGAGAGAACGAGTCCCCAGTTTACAGGTTCCATAAATCCATCTCCAAGTGGAGGTGGAAAGTGGAAAAAGTAGGATGAGGAGCTATGCAGTAAATTGACAGTTCATTCCTTCTACCTTTTTCTATGTAAGAGGAGAAGCACCCTACTATTGCTATGGTTTGACATATATTATAGTCAATAAACTGGTCCTAGCTAAGCATCCTTAGTATCGATTTAAGGATGGGAGTAGGTAAATTCAAAGGTGTGCATTCTTCAACCCCATTCATGTGAATTAATTTTTTTAAAAATAGATACAGCTAAGCTTCTTACAGTACATCATCAAAATAGTCGTGCACCTTCCCTGCTCTGCTGTGGGAAACGGAAAGTTTGGATCTTGCCAAGATCAATCAGCAAATAAAAGGTATATTATGGGACTGGGAAGCCAAAAGTAGGTGCACTGATCTGCCTGCTCCATTTCCTCATATATAGTGCATGGTAGAACAGGAGTTAAAAATCTGTCCTCTGGAATAAGCTACAGGTAGCCCTTTCTATCAGGGTGGGGAGTGTAGAAAGGGAGGTGGAGTAGGGAGCACTACTGTCCAGCTCCTTACTGGTGCCAAATTTTATGATTTGAAATCTACCTTTCCACAAGTTATCCACCAAGATCTCAAGAAAAAGAAAATGCATTTTTTTCCTCATAACATATTTAACATAGCACATTCTTTAGCAAACATTTCTCTTTGCATTATACATTATCCATAATAGCTGCTACAGCGTTCAGCTCCCTGGACGTACACCCTCTCATACCACCATCACAAAGTCTTTATTTGTAGTAGCTTTCAGATATTCCTCTAACTCCTTTACTCAAAGGCTGAGAAAAAAGAACATCTTCCCATCCATCCAGACATGTATTTATTTTCTATTTTTCTATTTTTTTGCAGTAAAGTACTACAAGACTTTTTTTTTTCTTTTTTTTTTTTAATGAAAATATAGCAGTGAATTTAAGGTACAGGATTGTTTTCTTGACATTTTCAATAACAACCTCAGATGCTGCATGTGCAAAGCACTTCCTATATCCATTCCAACTCAAAGGTAAGGCTGATAATCTGCACTTCTGTACTTGTGGGTATGGGGCAGAGATATGGTACTTTCTCCACTTCTTATGGCTTGAAGATTGACCAGAAAGCCACACCTGGAGCACACTCTGCATCCCAAGAAGCAAGAAGAGATATTTCACCCTGCTGTAGCAAAGTTTTTGGTCATCTTTGAGTAACTAGATTTCATTTGCAGCTGCATTCAAAATACTGTGTGGTCATATGTGGTTCTTCTTAGCATGAGCAAGCAAGCCAACAGCAACCAGAGCCTGTCAAACAATTGTCAGCTCAATAAAATTACTGTATTATACACTTACCACAAGCTGCCAACATACTAATAACAACAGGGAAAACTATCAGGTTAGTTTGGATTCAGGACAATGGTCTGCAGATAAAGGTAAAAATAAAGGTAATACAGACTGAAGTTCAGTGTGGGCTCACTGGACTTCTAAGCAAAGCTCTTTTACAAGGACTATGAGAATAGAGCCAGGTTGCTTACAGTATTGAGCTAGTCGTGTTTCAACCTAGCTCAACTGTCTCTGCCCTATCTAGCTGCCTGTGGGGTGGACAGGTCTTGAATTAAACAGTATGTGGAGCTCTCGTGCGCATAGCAAAGCTGGCAGTAGGAGCACTAAAGATGGGTAAGTAAGTGGCTTGTTAAATTGTCCTCTTATTTCAGGAGACTGAAGAAAACCCTCCTTATACACCTACTATAGAGACTAGTTCCAACACTGACCACCTTGTATAGGACATTGGCTGCTGGTGCAGTTTTTGCTTCTAATGCATGCCAGAATAAATGCAGTGTTCTCAAAGTGTCACATAATGGCACTTACTTTTTTCTCATTTTTGAATTATTGTTTAAACCATGCTAGAGCCTTTATGCTTAAACCTCTCACTTTTAATAAAGAATCTGCGAAATACGATACTGGTGCTTTTGCCAAACATCTGATGCAGGGCGTTTCCAAAGAAGAAAAGCTTTTGGTTTTGTTTGCTTGTTTGTTTTTCCAAATATACTGCATTTACTGATAGGCTCTTAAAACAGAAACCACAGAAACCATTCTGTAGAAAATGAAACTGTTCAACCAACCAACCTAAATTCAAGCTCTAGTACTTGCACCTTTCAGTGCAGTATTTTTACTAAGGCAGAAACTGTTTTACTGATCCTGCAGTCATCCTAAATATTCTTTCTTGCTATGGTTACACTAAACATACTCCACTGATGTTCTTTAGGCATGGTATTGAAGTCAGAGTGCTTTCCATCACAAACCAGCCCCCTTTACACTCCTACCAGTCTGAAGAAAATCTAGCCAGTGAAAGCCTGCTCATGTCCCACAGCTCCAGAGTTGACCACGGGCCAGAAACAGGCTCAGGATCTTGGAAGGTCGAGGCACATTCCTGCAATGATGACCTGGCTAGAATCTCCCTCCCTAAACTGCCACCCAACCATCCCAACAGTTGTCAGGGTCCAGTCTTCAGTTTCTCCCCTGCATTATAAACGCACCCTGCCTCTAGAATCTAAGAATAGTCCAGTCCCAGTCTGGTAGACACATGATGACCAGCATTTACATTAAACCAGTTTATTTCATAGTAATAATTAGATAATTCAGAATTCAAAACACATTATCACTCCTCAAATCATCATGCTTATCCACAGTTTACATCTTCACTGACAGTGCCAACGGCAGTTCATATCCACTGGAGACTGCAATGAGATGACTAACTCATTTCACGTAAACCGTCAACCTCCTATCCGAAGGTAATTAATTTTTTGGCTGGCACAAAATCTCAGGTACAACCACATAAAAAAGAACCCCAAACCAAATACTTTAAGTTACATTTTGTATGGATGTTGTCCACATAAATAAGCACAGAAGTTAATGAATCAGAGTTGTCAGCACTAAAAGGTGTTGACAATTATTTTAGGAACGATGGATGCTTTGGGGATTACCAGGACCATATGGTACCTTTCGCCTCCAAGTTACTGGTACAAATCCAGCTAAAGCAACATGGATAAAAGCCTCTACCATCTGTTGTCTTACCAGTTTGTGGAAAATACACAGGTGTTTGTGTCACACACAAGAAAACCTACCATCAAGACTGGAAATGTTGGTGGTTCTCTCTCAGCAGAGGGATCAGGGACTGAACACTCTTCTCTTCCCCAGCAGAATGTATCCACTTACTGCAGGAGTGAGGACATATGAGCACAATGTACTACTACCACCCACTATCAGGAGCTAAAATAAGATCTACCACATTTCCAGCCATGGTCTCTTTCAGGGAACAGGCAGATTTATGGTTTGCAACCTGAAAGCTTGTCTGCCTTCCCCCTCTGCCACCTGCCACTGAAGCAATATGTTTAATAGGTGTAATTCTTTCCCTGCCAACTTTATCTTCCTAGTACTCTTGGACTACCACTACTATGACAGTTTTCCTGTAAAACATGTCAAAATCAGCAGCCTTCCTTTCCGCCTTGAAAAGGAAGCCTGAACTAATCAGCATCCATACCACAGTGAGTTCATGTGAATATGAGGCTGACTTTTCATTCAAGGGCCTGTTGCAAGACTGAGCAACATGTTTTGCTCATAGGCTTGCTCTCCCATGCTCCAGTTCCTCCCTGTTACTTAAAAACTGGATTTTTTTTTTTTTTGCTTCATTACGTGAGCCCTACAAGCAGTTATTACTACTTTTAAGCTTAATAGCAACAGACACATAAATATGCTCTGGAGTTTCCTCTTCTCAATTCATATCAAATTCACCTTCTGATCATTTAACACACCTTATCATCTCTCTGTTGCTGGCCTACGGGAGCTTTTTCTGAATTCATAGTGTTAATATGTATTAAATACGTATGTTTAATATGTTTAATATGTATGTTTAATACGTTAAAACATATTAAACATAGTATGTTTGCTTTCTTTAGAATTGTGGATTTTTTATCATGGAGCAGGTAGTGCTTTTTGGTCAAGGCTGAATGCAGTAACAATCCCATTGCATGATTGGGAGCTCGTATCACATCAGATAAATATCTTAAATTCCAGAAAAATCTACACCTGTTGTTCTGTAGCCCTTTCAAATGGAAAATGAAACAAAACAAACTCACTATGTATTCTCGTTTCTTTACCCCACTCATGCTTTGAACAATACAGATCAAAGGCATAGCAATACAGGGCAGAGATTTTCTATTATACCTCCCCTTTGAATGTTTGATTAACACAGATCAAATGAGACAAACCTAGAAATAACCATGAGAGATTTTTTCTAAACCAGAGCTCTGCCAGAAGCATCATTCTATAGACTGTGTTTCTTCTTGTCAAACACCAGCCATGCTAGCTCCCAGGACTAAACAGCTTTGTTTGCTAAGGTCTCTGTGCGCTGTCTGGTCTGGGCTCACCAAGGGAAAGTTTTTCAGGTATTTTCACATACTAGATATTTTCCCAGCTGCCTTTAAGCTCTTACCCAACTTTTCCAAATAAATACATGCTAAAATAAAGCATGTGTGACTACTAAGTGACTAAATACTCTGGGTCAGCTCAACCACTTCCAAAGGAACAGAAAGCACACAGGTCCAGATACTGTAATGTCATGTCACAGTCTGCTAGACAGGCTTATCCTGTTTTAGATTTTCTTGGCACTTATCCAGCTAAGACTTTAAACTCTGGCCTTTGTCCTCAGCTTCTTCAACATATCTGTGATGCAAATAGAAGGAAGGCTGCTTGTGTTGGACTTGCTCTCAGATCCTGTTGCCGTTCCCAACAAGTTTCTTGTCTCTTGTCAAAATCATCAGCACCTCTCTGCTTATCTAAGGCTGAGTAAATCAGAACAAAATTCCCCGTATTAAAGTTCCCCATATTAAAGTTCCCCATATTGGTGATACAAATGACAGAGTACATCACAGACTCAGGTGCAGATCACTGGGGTTATTTTGCAAAATAAGAATAAGGAAAACCACCTCTAGCTTTGTAACCAGGCAAGACCTTAGCCATGAGGCTGGATGCTGCTTTCTAGGTCTTTATCGTGAGACAGTGTCACTTCCCAGGCTGCGGACCTGCCTGTGCAATAGGGGAGCCCTTGGCAAGGCTACAGAGGAGACTGCAAACCCAAGAGATCACTGCAAGTGTTTGTTTTTTACCACTCTCAAGACTTTGCACAGCAAGGCTGCCACTTCACAGGCTGCTTAGTCAATCTAAGTGGTACTGAAAAGGGCACTTGCTTCCTGTGCCCATCTAGGCATCCCTGGATCATTGCTGCATTTAGGGTTACATGCTTAGGTGAAGCAGGAAGCCCAATCAAGCAGAAAAGCAAGCCTTATAAAAAATCGACAGTAATATACCATATTAATTTGTTGACTGTATGGCTTCACTGATGCCAGTGCTGGCAATGAGAGGGCAAGGAATGTTTTCCTGAGGACAAGGGATAAGGAGGAATTGCCATTTTGGCACATGATACAGTTTTATAACCAGCTCAAGTCATACAGAGTGCAGATCGGCAGCCTTGCGCTCAGAGCCAGCAGCTGAAGAACACTGCTACAGCCTTGCCTCCATGATACTCAAACGCAGATTTTGGTACACGAGACAGCTGAATGGCCAACTTTTCCCCTTTCTTTGTCTTAGAAGTAGTTTATAACCCCACACCACTTTTGTGTTGTTATGCTTTCCATCCAGGCACTCATATTCAAAAGCAACTGGAAACTACTTTATCCAGATGCATTTTCTGCAGCCTCAGGATATTAGTGTTTTATTCCTATTGTGACCCTATTAAAACAAAATATTTCAGCAGTCCTAGGTAATTCCAATTCATTTTTCTCTTGTTGTCACCAATTCCCTTTTAATTGCCAGTCACCTACTGGTTGAAATCAGTAAGATAATTAACACTAAGAAGCATCTTGGACCTACTCAAAAGATGTAGGAATTGCACTCAAAAGCCCATTTCTAAATAAGAAAGCAGGCACTAATCAAGAGGTGAGGATTTATTTTTTAAGCTTCTAACATCTTTGTCTGAAGACTGTTAAGTGAATCAAGGAATCTCTAATAACATTTTGAATTGTATTTAAATAACAGCCTGCTCAGAGTAAATTTCAAGAGTTCATAGCCTTTCCTCCATCTATTTTTTCCCTAAAATATTATAAGCAGCTTCTGTTCCAGATACATTTAAGACACTCCATTTTCTGAGAGACAAGCTTTGCTTAGCTGACTGTAAGCTCTTTTTCAGAGGCAGCTTGATGGCTTTAACGGTAAAAGGTGCTGCACTAGGAACTGAGTGATGGCACAAATAGTAATAATAAATGCAATTCCTTGGACATTCACCAGCTACATCATCTTTTTGCAGTATGTCTGCCTCCTCTGCTTTGCTCATTTTCTGTTATTTCTCCATGCTCATTTCAACTCTCTTTACCTTCCTTCTTTCCACACATCATTTCCTCTGGTGTGAGCATTTCAGGACCTCCCTTCTCTTTACTACTGAAAAGAACATGTGAATTTAAAGGTTCCCACTTCCCAGGTCCTCTCCACTTAACTTTAGGGAACACAGTCACTTCTCCCATTTTTTTCTATTTTAATCTCACAGTTTACAGCCAGGCCATAGACATCACTCCAGATTTGTTCTTAAATGGAGCATACCAAACCTGTTAAGGCTATTCTTAAATGAAACACAGCCTTATAGTCCATAGGAATAACCTTAACAGCTCTGCTACCTATTTTTAGATTGAACAGGAATTAGGAATTTCTATTACAAATGCCACAGCCATCAGTTTTCCAAACAGCAACACTTGCTACTTCTTGCCCTTTGATCTTTCAGCCTGTCCTCAGCACAGTCCCTGAATCTCTTTCTTGGTAATTTCAGTTTCCTAAGCAAGCACACAATGACTTTATTTGATTAGAACGCTCAGATTGGATATCTCAGAGCCACAATGATGACCACTCATACAACTTCCTAATTATTAAATTCAACTAAACAATTCTGGAGCTCAGACTTGCTGACTGGTAATCTTCTGGCCACAATGAGCATAAAAAAAAAAGTCATTAAAGAACACCAGTTCATTATTTTTTAATATTTTTTTCCCAGTTGCCTCCTCCCAAACCCACATCTCTTTGGCCAATCAGTTGGCAATTTTCCTCATCTGGAACCTTCTGAAAACCTCATCCCATTGCACAGCAATTTCATTTTCAGTATCTTCTTCTTGTTTGTGCCCTGGCACTGCTGAGAGCTTCAGAATAAAATATGTGAGGATGAAGGTAGCCCTCACTATGAATTTTATTACTCCTGATTTTTCCATTTTTCAAAACCAAGCTGAAATACTTCTACATTCATGTCAGATTTCATGCTCTTTCTGTTACTTGTTTTTGAATAGACTGGAGTGATTTTTTCAGAAGAACAAGAAAATAAAAAAAAAGAGAGATAAATTGGAAAAATGGACTAGCAGTATATTCTCTACTTCTTGGATCTCATTTTTCTTGTTCCAGTTTTCCCTCTAGCTTCTAATCCTGTACTACCTCCTTCAATCTTCTCAGATTCTTCTGCCCTTTAAACACATTTCTTACAGTGTGAGCATGGTAGACTTAATGATTTAGTCCTGGTAGACTTTCATCATCTTCCTTGAAGCAGAGAAGAAAACAAGGACCATTGCAGGAACAAACTTGCTGTAAGTTAGTATGTGTTTGTGTGTGCATGCACACTTCATGCTGGAATTGTCCTCTGCAGTTTAGATTCGTATTCCTGAGGATCAAAGGGTCTTCTCTCATAACCTCTATCTTTTCACGCAGTCCAAAAACAATTTACCTGAAATGTTCACAAAAGAATTGAGCTGTTTTTGTTTCATCTTTCACGCAGTCCTCTATCCTGACCTGATTTTATCATATTTTCCTGGAAATTTTGTAAGAGTTTTAAACGTAATATGGCCAAAATTAATCTCAGAATCTTCAGTCTACTTCTGCAGCAATATCAATACTGTGACAGTATTTTCCACAGTATCACTCTCTCCTTTCTAGGGCATATCCAACTTTTCTTTCTCTAGAGTATTTCCAGAACCCAATCTCTCTCATCAACCTGAACATTTTTCCTTCCAGCCCCATAACGCTCCTTTTGACTGTGACGGCTTCCTTAATGCTGGCCTTTCTATGCTCAGCTCCTCAGTGCTATTCATTGCAGCACTATCAAGATCATGACTAAAGCTGACAGCTTAAGTTTTTCTTCTTACACTGTTTTGTCACCCTCAAAATTTCTCAATTCCGTCAGCATTCATCCTCTGTCTCCAGGAACATCCTTCTCTGTGCTCCCAGTTTACCACCTCACTGTACCTCCATCCTATTCCACCCTTTGTTGTCCCACTGTCTAGGCTACCCTCAATAGAAAGCTCATGCCCATGACTGTCTGTAGAGATACCACTGCCTTCCTTTTTGTCAGTTCTTTGAAGCACTTTTAACCATGATTCCCATCCTAAAGTAGTCATATTCCCTCTATCACTAATGATCTGTACCTTAAACCTACATGCTACACCTATAACGAAGTGCCAGGAAAAGAGCATATCTAGAAGAATAAAGGAGGAAATCTGGCCAAACTTCACTGTAGTTTTTGCTTATCCTTTAAGAGCAGTCAAGAAAGCAGATGGCATATCATTTTGGTAGAGCTTCTAAGTAAAGAGAGCTGATCCATAAATTTAAGAGTCTTATCTCTTGTCAGCCCTATGTTTGGGAAGTGCCATATTGTGAGGCTCCCCCTTATTACAGCAACGCTTCTCTTGGAGGCTTGGAAAAGTTTAAGCTTTCCTGGCAGTCAGATGAGCCCTTTATCCCATCTGGCGACAAACCTTGGATAAATATAGGCTGCCATCTGACTAAGCAACTGCGAGACTGAAAGACATGAATGTAAGAAAGCAACTGATCTGAACATTAGTTAATCAGCTGAGGCCTTCCCAGCAACACATTATGGCTGGCAGGAGAGCATATGAGACTACTTTCAACAGAGTACTTCAAGGGAAAAAAAAGAGCAAGCATCTGTGTTAATCTTCTGGACAGGAGATAATATAGCTTGCCTATTTAAAAATAAGTGTGTTAACTTAAGACTTCTCCATGTATCAGGAAAATTGGAAAGTCTCACACTATTTTATTTCCACCATCTCCACTTCTCTCCCCCTTTCACTTCTTGTGGCAGAAGGGGAAAGAAAGAAGATTTCACTGTAAAATTAGGTCAGTCTACAACGCCTTCAACATAAGAGCCTATAAGATTTCAGCATATAGACTGTTCGATGTAAGGTACCAGACTGCCTGCTTGGTATATGGAAAGCACTGGTGCTGGCTATTGGAAAAGTAGTAAGATAAATAGAGATCAGTCTTTGTGATACAGGTATATTTGGAAATTGTGGGATAGATCCTTAACTGATTTTTTTTTAGCTCATAATTCTCCAAGTAATTTTCTTTTATACTTCTAAAAGTAATTTCTTAGTGTTATCATGGTACCCTTGAAGTGCATAAAATAAAGATCACCTGCACTTCAAACAGTGTTCATATTGTATCAGTTAGGAATACTGTTGATTTGGATGCATCAGGCAAGGTGGAAGCAGTGAATATTTTCTGCCAGATCACTATCTAACTCTAAATAAGCGTGGAAGACTCCACTTCAATGATAACTTTTAAGAAGAACTTAAGCAAACGTCCTATTTGGTACAAATGGAAAAGCCAGTCTTTCAGAGAAATTTTGAGACGTGATGTCCATTTAATTCATTTATATCTCTTAATGGCCTGTTCTGAAGGGGAGAGGAAAGAAAGCTTCCAACTTCTACCAGCACACCTCTAGTTACTGCTATATTGCTTTGATGACACATCATAGTCCTTAGCAAGAATATATGAGCTGTCAATTCAACCTACTTATACTAAGTTCAAAGCAAAGTGAATTATAATTTGGAAGGTACCCCTTTCAGTCCACTTACTGAAGTGTTTGAAGGAGGGAGAGAATTGTAACTGATGAAATAGATTCTGCCCATTCCATCATCCTTTTTTTGGTAGCAGCCATTACAAATCTTACAGAAGACATGTCCTTAGATCTCAGTAAGCTGGCAAAACTGGAAATTACTTTTGAATATGGCTATTAGTTCTTGGTCCACACATGCATTTTGTTACCTGGGATAGTAAAAGCAAAACTTTTCTCACAAAAAATCTCATAAAAATAATGCCCTGTTGCCTAAAGAGGAAAATCTGTATGTATGTAAATGTAATTATTAAACAGATGAAGAAATGCTGATAGTGACCAAAACAAACATGAAAATTTCTTATTTCTCCAGGTGATGCTATGGTCTGTTAGAAAGTAGGACATTTTAGGATTACTGTAATATATACTTTCCATTATCTGGGGGCCTGCTGCTCTCCCATATGCTGCAGTTCCTTCTTCTAAGTGCAACAGGGGCTACTCATCCTATTTGTGGGACTGTATGCAGTCAAACTAAATTACTGCATCTGTGCTGATGAGGATCAAGTGAACATACAGGGCCAAAAAAAATGGTAGCAGCTGAGCTATTTGAAGTGGTAGGGAGAGATTAGCTGGCATGCAAGCAATATTGAATAAACCCACACAAGTATAAATTGCAAGGGTTTATCACAACTCAAATGTGAACCTAAGACCTTGAGTTACAACTTTCTGCTAGCCAGAGAAGATAGGATATTCAAGCTACTAATTGTGCAGTGCTCCCTGCCTTTTGCCACATAAGTAAGAGAATATGTGTTATTAATAGTTTTTATTCAAGTTCTTGTACATTTTTGGTGTGCCTTCCACCAGCTTTCGGAGCTGCACTCCTTAGTACATTTTGAGAGCCACCAAGGCTGAAAGATATCTGATTACCACAGAAAGAATAAGAGTTCAGAGAGTTTTATCTTTTTCAGGCAAAGATGGACTTTTAATCCAGACTGGTCACTAACCTTTTTCTTTGTGGGTTTGAATTTCCAAAGAGTGCAATATAAGGTCTATTATAGGCAACACCTCTCAACATAGTAAAGCTGTGTAATTTTGTGAAGGGCTACATATTTCATGCAAGAAATTGAACTTCAGTAACTTCCAATACAGTACTGACTAGGAGACGTGACAATATACAATGTACCATGTATCATGACAATGTACAAAATTGGGATTGAATGGTACACATCTTTAAAAGATATTTATAAATAAACTTGACATTATTTCATAAGGCTGTCTTTATGAATATACAATAAGCAACTCCCAAAAGCAGAGAGAGCATAATGCTACTTGTCAGTAAGTTGGACCTTGTGAACACTGTGTATCCAGCCTCTGGCTGGTGGGTGCATCGCGCCCTCTAACATGACACTCTTGCTTATGGGGATGTTGGCAAACTGAATGCCTTGACACCCAAAACCTGTGGCCCAGCTCTCCAGGTTACCTGACATGCCCCCAGCCAAAAGCCAATGTATTGGAAAGCATGCAAAGCCTTTGCTGTACATTCTGCCTCAGGCTTTGCTGACCCAGCTTCTGCCTGGCCCCATCTCCTGGATCAGCTCTCACAAAGCTCCAGCATCTCCAGCAAGAAGCCCAAGAGCCTTTCCTTCATTCTCAGTGGCCTCCTTCATCCCACTGTGGGCTTTGTAAGGAGTGCTTAGCACACACTGCAGCAAGCAGCATCTTGTTCTTCCTACAGCTTTTTGAAATGCACTAACTCCAGTCAGACGTTGCATTTTTGATAGCCTACAAAGCTTTTACCATATACACAAATAAAGATGCTTTCTCCATAAAACAATGCACCTGCATAGCCTGTCTCCTGTTTTTGCCCCTTAAACTTAACCACTCTTCCTTCCACTCTCTCACTTGGCTTGTAGTAATGAATATGCTGTGTGTGTATTCATACAGAGACTGAAAAAAATAAAGCTTTATTGTTTCTGGTATTTAAAACAAAGCCACAAAACACTGAGAAAATCAAAACAGGGCTTCAGGGAGTTGCTACTCTGATGGTTTTTTTTCAGTGAGCAATGTTCATCTTATGTGAGAGTTAATTATTATTATAAACATAATAATTTTGTCAAGAAACACCCTTCACGTCTCTGCATGAAAGCCAGCTGTGCCTCCTGCCCATTTCACAAGAGACATTCAGCCAGTGCAGTAGAAATACAACCTTGCTTAGAAGTCATAGGCAGGGATAGAGTCATTAGACGCTGGTATCTTGTCAGACAGAAGTACTGCCATTGCAATATGTATGATGTACAAAGTTCTAAGAAAACCCGCGACTACTCTACTACTACTACTACTACTACTACTACTACTACTACTACTACTGACTCACAACAGTGTCACTGCTGGGTGAGACATCTCTAGAAATGAAGCAGGCAGGGATCTCCCACTTTCCAGAGGTGACTCCTTCTAGCCTGACAGCTGGAAACAAGGACTTTTAAACTTCGATTATATTTTCTAATTTAAAATTAAACCCACAAAAGGCTGGGATGGCAAGCAGTTGGGCAGTTTGATGGTAATACATTCATTGCTGCCCAGTTATTGTACGATTTGCCACTCGTTATTTTGCACCTGGCACCATTTCTACTCCAAGCATCGCTTGCTTCCACAGTGTGATCTCAGTGCAACTGAATGCCACAGACCCGAAAGAGCAGCAGGCCAAAACCTGCTAGAACAGACACACAGCTGGTGGCCACGAAAAAAAAAAAATCACAAAATCACACAAAAAAACTTGCCTATAAACCAGAAAACCTCTATAACGCACACGAGGAGCAGCCAGAGGGCGCCCAAGGCTCACAACGCCAGCCTCTTCCTAGACTTACATTTTCTATAAAATCGGGATTACTATGCATATTGCACCGCAGCACTTCCAAAAATTGGATATTAACTCTTATACCCAAATTTACAGATAATTATGTAGTAGCTTATTTAAGTTATAAATGCATATTTAAGCATTACCGATGAAATCATAGTCACACGAGGATCAGTTCTACTAGGCTCCAGTGAAACCCTCCTCACCTAGCAATGGGCAATACCATCTGCTCTGGAGCAAAATTTTTATTTAGGAACATCTTTAGCATCCAATATTTTATGGCATTGCACTCCTGAGGTTATCTGAACTTGATAGAAACAAAGTTTGAAGTTCATTAATTTTTTTTGAATTAGAATGCACCAGCACACATCAGGACATGCAAAGTCATCTCCCACCCTCCTATTTGCATGCACTTCTGCACATTGCCCAACTCTGCAAAGTTGTCATTTCCTTTACTTTGCAATATTTTAGTTCTTCCAAGTGTGTTTGTGTCACCTACTTAATCATCTTTGGTCTACTGAGACAGAATTCTGTAGGAAAGGTTACAGAGAGCATTGAATAGGTGTTTTATGTTTTGTTTGTTTTCCAAGGAGGCGAAGATGTAATAACTAGTGTGTGCTGGACAAAAAATCAGGCACTTCTCATCCCTTGGGACAGGGACTCTTGGTACTTGGCTTGAAGAAATGGCTTCATTGTAATGGCTGGACACAACTCAAAGGAGGTAGATTTTCTGATGTTTCTTGCACTACCTCTGTTTGGAAAACCTGGTTCCTTAGAGGGTCTGTCTTCTGAGGGCAATGTTCTTTTTGTATGTTAAGCCTTGGATCTGAGTCCTAATCACACCAGTTAGAAATCAACAAACAACGTCACTTAACTGAAGAATTTCTAATAGGGATGGGCATGGGAGGATGCTCTAAAGTTAACACTGTAATGGCAGCTGGACTACTGAAATTGACTGAGGCAGAGCAGACATTTGCCTTGCATTCTCGTCTTCTACGAGCGCTAAGAAAAAGAGTGGTTTAAGGTCAGGCCTTGGATTTTCTGCAGGTGACAACATGCGTGTGCAAGCCCCTGCTGCAAGCCGATATCATACTACATGCCAGTATAGCCCGAGAGATTCTAAGCTGCTTCTCCAAAGAGTTTGCTAGCGAAGTTCATGTGTGTGTTGCATGGCTTCCACTCCGCGCTGGCCGGCATCCATCTGGCTCAAGGCACAGGCAGCACAAGCTTGTGTCTGCCTGCTAAATACCATGCAAATGACCCCTTACTTTACAATTCTGGTATGAAAGGGATGACACTGTCCAAGAACACATGATGAACAGAATATAGTTATTCACTACAAATGGAAACCATATAGGTGCAGGTTTCAAGGCGGCCAGCCAACATATATCAGCTGAACTGCATTCATGCTGGTAGACTGAAGGGAATATGATTACATTATCCTAGTAATAGGTTTCCCCATGTTAAGTCAAATTCCTCTTGAATTTTTACAAAATGGCTATTAGAATGAGGCCTAACCTCTATATAAACTATAACTAATTGCTCAAGGCAGCTGTGGTTGACCAGACATTACAAACTTGGATACTTAAATCATGAGCAATGATGTTTGAGAGCAGGCTAAAGCGATGCAGTTGTGTAGCAAGCTGGCAGATTGCTAGAATTTGGCTGACATTCTGCACTCCATGGAAAATATCAGCCCTGCTAGCAAGCATAGAGCTCAGCTTCAGATGTAAACACACTTACATTTCATTAGCTGCACCCCAGCTAAGAGGAGAAAGACAAATTGCTGTGGATTCCATTTAACATATTGTATTTCATTAAGTTGTATTACCAAACGGTCACACTTCCCACAGGTATGCAGAGGTTTAACTCAAATAACAACATCATGCAACATCCACTTACAATGACCAGCTGAACAGATCTCAGACCAGTTCTCTTACAGTGGATGTTTTCAGACAGGACAGAAAGCCAAGAGAGTGATATGGACCTGAGAACAAAGGAGGAGCTTAAATATTTTTATTATTTTTCTATGGTTGAGGTGCTGCAGTGAGAGATTTATTTTCTTCCTTCCCTTACACTTACCAGCACAGTCTCAAGCACAAAAAAAAAAAAAAAAAAAAAAAAAAAAAAAAAAAAAAAAAAAAAAAAAAAAAAAAAAAAAAAAAAGCCACATAGAAAAGTAATCTAATTGATGGTTTGAATTATTAGCTGGAGATTACTTCATATGTTTGGTCAATGAGGGCCGTTTACTAAGTAATGTGCCACTCCTCTCTACAACAGCTATTCCCTTGCTCAATTTAGGCTGGAGTCTTCAGAGTCTTGCTGTTATTCCCTCTCCAGAGTCTGTGCTGGCCCTTTAGAAAGGTGCCAGGTGCCATTCAAGGTTGTCGTCCTCACTGGAAGAGCAACTAGAACTACTGCTCCCCTTTCCAGACTGAGGATACCAAACATTTCAGAACAAAAGAGTTATTGTACAGCTTGTTTCCCTTCCTCCTTAAGGAAAACCAGTAAGACATACCTGCCTTATACCTGCACTGGAGCAGGGGTGAGGTTGGTCTGTCCCACATAAAACCATAACAGAAAAGCAAAGAAGACTTGCCTCTAATTCACGCAGGAAGAAACAATTCTTCAGTACAGAGAACTACCATCTTTTCCACAAATATGTTTGAACAGATAGCCCAGAGGTCATGGCATCTCCTTGGGAGATTCAAAGCCCATCAGGATGTGATCCTGTGCAATGTGCTCTAGCTGACCCAGCATGTGCAGGGGGCTTGGACTAGATGATCCCCCAGATGCCTCTTCCAAACTCATCCATTCTGTGATTCTGTGACATATGTCCAATATGTGGGAAAAAACAATAAAAAAGTTAGTAAATAATTCACTTTTGCATAAATTGCTATTAAGTTAGGTGGCCAGAGGATTACTGTGTGCATCCTAACATTGCTCTAGTTGTCTCAAAGATCCCAAAGTTGATGCCTGTATCGGAAAGCTGGAGGATTGAAAAACAGGGCGATTTGAATAATACTGCATTTTTTTAGTCTCATGTCTAGTTAGTGTCTGTTGGCCATGACAGCAGTTCTGCATTACTATATTTATCAGCTTTCAGAATAGGGTAAGATTTATGGGCAGAAAGTATTTTCTCCTTTCCAAAACTTGAAAAACAAGAATAGCAGAGCAACTCAGATGAGGTCAAACAGCAATTTCTTGCTTATCTCAAGACACTGGCTTGTTAAAATGCCACAGTGAAGTTTGTTCAACTTGTGTTTGAGGTGACCACACCATTATCAATCCAATTCCATCTGCTGTGGATAAAGTGTTTCTTTATTAACCATTATAAACTTTTTCCAGAACAATGTATGTAGCCTGGCAAAATTCAAAGGGCACCAATACAGCATGAGTTAGAAATTCTCCACCCACTCTCTGATGGCAGCCAGAACCCTCCTACGAATTTGATTTTGTTAATGTCCGTAATTCAGAAGGAACAGTTCTAAACATTACTAAACATAAAATTACCCCTTTTCATTAAAAATGGATAAAGGCAACAGTTTTGAAGTCTCTATAGTCAGTCTGCTCTTCTACTCTTCTTAAGTAAAACCAGCATGTGGACATCTTTGGAAAGGGTAGGTCAGGACAGAGACTATTTTGACTTAAGCTGTGAAAAGATATTGTGTTATTTATAATGCACCTCTAACAGTGGTGTCTTAATGCTAAGAAGTTTAACAGACAGACTAAGGCAAATAAGCAGAAAGGATGGTTTACATTCCTTTCTTAGGCAAGCCATTTGGATGTACTTCTCTTTCTTCTCTTCTTTCTTAACAGATGTTAAGAAAGCAACTGAAAATAATTTTCCTTCTTCTTAGGTTAGGTATTACAATATGACTGAAAAAATAAGCTGTCCATGAGGCTTGTTCTGTTCAAATGCAATTCTGACTGGTCACAGTACTTGACATGCAGTGAACTTGAGGTGATTTGCCCTGCAACAGGGACCAGGGCAAGACTATTTCTGGTCTCAGTATTTAACTCTAAACAGGAAGCAAAATGAGAACTACATAATTTGCTTTCATCTCACATTAAGTTCTTGAGGTGGTGGTTTTGAGAGAGAACGGCTATGGCTTAATGAGTTATGAAGCCAACCAAAACAAAGAACTATATTTAAATTTTGGTTTTTTTTTTTTTTTTTAAGATTAAATTAGAAAAATACTGTCTCTCCTAGAAGGATCAGTTTCTTCTGGACTAGAATAGTGTTCTCAAAGCCAAACTACTTTCTGATCCCCATATCACATAGAGTGTGGTCACATAAGTACAGGAATGGGCTATTTAATCTGGAATCTTGGCTGACAATGACCACCACCAAAAAAAAGAGGAAAAAAAACCCTCTCACATTTCATGGGTTAAATCTGGGGAACAGGTAAACAAAAGTTAGACTTAGATGTAAAAAAAAGACAAAAAATAGGGGAAAAAAAGGGAGAAAAAACCAAATCAGTGGTTACTCTGGCTTAATATACAATCACTGTACCAGAAATAAAAACAAGTCTACCTTCACAATATGCATTCACAGCTGTGCAAGTGTAAGGCAGCTGCTAGGTAGAGTAAGAATATATTTATTCTTGACAAACAGGAATGACTAATGTGGAGAAATTTCTATTATGTCAGTCCATAAGTCTGCAAAACAAACACAATTATTGTGCCCAAACAATCTACCATCAAAATAACTTCCCATCATTTGCTATAAGCATGCTTAGAGAAAACCCTTTTCCCCTCTAAAGAGTCATGTTACACTCAAGTTTAAGATGGCTAATACCAAGCACGACTGGTTTTGTTTTTATAATTTTAAAGTGTCGATGAGTGTGGCTGTCTTTGTAAAATGCACAAGGGATAACATCTGTTAGTACTGCTGTTCCAGCTAGGGTCATGGCCAATCCAGTTCAGACATATTAAAGAAAAGGAACCTGAGACCAAATCCATGCTTTGCATTAAAGGTTACTGGAATTCTCCAACCATTGCTTGATATTATGAAAACAGAAGTGCGTATGAAATTTTTCTGTTAGAAATGTATTAATCACCTATGCAACAACTACTAAACAAAGTTGCATATCATGAAGGTATCTATAACCTTATCCAAGTTCCTACTTGTCCTATGTTCTAATAACTGACAAAATAAGGAGAGTCTTGAGAATTGTATACTTGTACATTAGAAATTACAAAGGCTGTATCACAACAGAAAGAACTGGCAGCATTGAAATGTCCATTAGACAATGGCTTTCAATCTAATCTAGTGCTGCAGTAGTCATAACCTGTAGGCCTGGGCATATAGAAAGGCAGATGAGCGATTCTTGCAGGCCTCCTAATCTAGCTGTAGATATATGCACATACACA
>VZSG01000510.1:87114-102868 GCA_013398315.1 Nothoprocta pentlandii | reverse complement strand
AAGGAAGGAAGGAAGGAAGGAAGGAAGGAAGGAAGGAAGGAAGGAAGGAAGGAAGGAAGGAAGGAAAAATGACAGTTTTTAGAAGCTTCGAGGAATAGCTGATTATGAAGATGAGTTACAAGCAGAATGACAGCCCAGTTTGATCACAGTAATGAAAAGGGTGATGTGAGAAAGAAGTCTGGTTTTAGCTTATGTTTTTGCAGAACACTGGCTATTCACAGGAACCTACCAAAACAACAGGCGAAGACTCCAGTTTCAACAGAGTCTCTCAGATCTCTGTTCCACAGATCACTGGAGTTTCCAATATAAATTTAGCTTCTCCCTCTGGCGAGGGAGACAAGCGAGACAAGAAAAACCACCACCACCACCACAAAAACTCTGCAGGGAAGAAAGTGATTAGAGATGTAGAAACCCAAACTGTGCAGTCATAGGAGCCAAGAATTTGGAGCAGAATTTCAGGAACATTTTATTGACAGTGTTAAAGGCAAAAGACAGAACAAGAAGACTCAAAACACTACTTTTAAATTTTGACTGGGAAAGCTTTATGGGGAACTTGGGGAGAGTTGTTTCAGCATTGTTAAGGGAAGACATCATCTTGCAATAAGCTCAATGTGAAAGAGAGAAAAAGTAACTGAAGTATTAAGAGCAACCAAGAGGAAATTTCAAGAGGTGTATGTGGTATTCCATATGAGGCAAAGACTAAAACCTACATATATAAAGCCTGCATTTTAATCAATATATTAAGGACAACTAGGTGCACAGAAGATATTTATTGAATGAAGCAGAAGCAATTAGAAATAGTTACTTGAATAGCTAAAACAATTAAGTGCCTCCTGAAATGCATGATAACTTCTTACTTGAACCTACTGAGATTTTCCTACCCTTTTTATTCTACCATTAATTTGAAAGCAAACATTTAAAGTAGAAGGGGAAGGACATTCAAGGACAAACAGAACTACCCCATGATTGTGACATTTATGGTACTGGGACTCCGGCCTTCAACTCGGTCTGGTGCAGGAAGAAATTAATCCCTTCTGATAAATAAGAATCACAACCAGTAGATCAAGATATATAAAAAAAGATAGTATGACAAATTCTTGCAGGCCAGCTGATAAAATTCTATATTGCCAGCCATGTGACCCCAAACGAGTAAGAGGATTGTCCATGTTAAGATTTCTAGCCAGAAAGACTTCCTTCACATGAAATACAAACCACATTTTTTATTTCAGAAAAAAAAAAAAGATTATCTGCCGTCTTAAAGATCATTCATCAACTCTGCACATACTCCAGAAGACAAACTCTCAGTAACAAGATATTGGCAGACCTCAAAAGTATTCAAATTGTTTTTAAGAGAACTCAAGAAAGGAAAACATTTGGGACTAATTTCTGTCAAAAGACTGAGGAAAGAAAAGCACAAAAAAATTGTTAAAACCTGAAGCAGAGAAAGACAGAGAGTGACTGCCAACAGAATCTCAAAACACCTGCAGATAACAAAGAGATAATGTCCAAGAAGATTCAAGGTGAAGTAAAAGAACAAAAATATCCATGTATCAAACATGATGATTTAAATCTTAAAAGAGATTCAACTAGAGCCTTCACAAGGATCAGACATCAAGTCATTAGGAATTTAACAGAACTAGGAATTAACAGAAAATAATCCTGTCATTCTGTTCACCACATTCTTCAGCCAGAGAAACCCAAATCAAAGAAAAAACTTTCCCAACCTACCCCCAACCGAACTCACTACCCTCTTGCCCCATAAAAGTCTGCCTCAAAATGAATGTAAAAGCTGGCTGGAAATCCAGAAGCAAATATGGACATAGAGCACCTTGAATATAAACCTCATGATGCACATGATTACTTTACATGAGACTTTGCTATCAAACGAGCAATACTGCGGGACTAGATGTTTTCAAGAGTATTTTTCCTGTCAAGATTTCAGTTTGACAAAACAAAGAGCTGCCAGTCTGCCAACAGTTTTTCTCTGGAAAAAAAAATTAAAATCTATTTTCTTTTCTATCAGTAGTAATAGAAACTCAAGACTATTTTTCTTCAGTAAAAATAGAAGCTACATGCTCCAATCTTAGAGTAATATTAACCTAATCCCTCAGGTTTTTATTCATTCAACATCTCATGTTAACTTAACTCTTTCAAAACAAGCATTGAAATACCAAGAAATACCTACAAGAAAAAAGATGATAGCACTCAAAACTATGCATAGACTATGAAAATTTTGTTTATATAATAATATAGGATACTTATATGATAGCTGAAAATACATGTCACAGATACAATATAGAAGTGACCCAAACACAGTTATAACAAGACCTTAAATAAAGAAAAAGTTGACTCTATTATCATTATTTTAAATTGACATTTATGAGATTAGAAAATTATCCAGTACAAACTGATTACCAAGATGATAATCCTAAATTTGAGGCCAAAATAACAGTTAGATTTTATCAAAACATGTTAATGATTTGGGTTTAAGAAAAACATGATATACTTCAAGGAGATACAAATAATGCCTTTCCTGGGAGAGAATACTAAAATATACCATATATTCCTAAGAAGGAGCTCTTAAGCAAACAAGCAAAACAACTCTGAACAGGTCTGCAGATTTAACATGTTCGTACTACTTTTCTCTTCAAATTCAGATTCATGTTCGTACTACTTTTCTCTTCAAAGTCATATTCGTACTACTTTTCAAATTCAGAGTATAGTATAAATAGATTTTACAGATGTCCACAGAACCACCTATATTAAGACTTCGTGACTTTCCTCATACTGTTTAAAGGTCCATGTTACATGCCACAAAACGCTGTGCACTGTGTTTATGTAGAGATTGGCTGCAATTTACATGAGATCGTGTTACTTAAGACAGATGGAGAAAAGGGGGGAAAGTATGACATACAAGTCTTACACCAGAATGAATTAAGAGAAGAAAGTAGTGCCTGCTCTTCCACTACTCACAAGGAAGCTAATGGGAAGAACAACTATATTGTATTGCTCAGTATTTCTTCTGGCTCTCTGAACTCAATAAAACTTTAGTAGATTTAGCATGCTGAACAAACTTTGTTTTTATTTAGGATCTCCCTGCATTAGAAAGGACATAGTAATCTACAGGCTGCCTGCTGAGCTGCTTGCTTGAAAGAGTATGGACACCAGCAATTGCCCCCACCTTATTATTAGCAGTCCTTAGATGCATGCTGTCTTTTAACAACTTGCCACCAGAGCAGTAAGAGGAGGGTTAGCTTGGGTAACCAGCTGGGAGGATTTCTTTGGCCATCAGTTACCCAAAAGAAACTCCATAGCTTGCTTACTACACAATGTCTATGAAAACAAGCAATCTCTATACCAAAACTCATTGGCTCTCTACAGTCCTGTTTCTCAAAGTTTCCACTTACTTCACGATCTCCAAAGCATATGAATGGACAATTAAGCAGCCACAGTTACTGATGAAACAATTAACTTCTTGCTAGGACAATTGGGTGTATTATGAAGATAAGGAGAACTTATATTAGTCAGAGCTGGCCTCTTCCAAGAGTGTTTGGCAACCCATCTGTAACTCATCTGCTATTTCTCACTTCTCCCTCCCCAAGTAAAACATTGAAGGGGTTTTGCTAAGACTGTTGGAACAGTGTCCTGGAATGCATTATGCTTCCCCTCTTAATGGCTTTTATATCTTTTTCTTTATTTTTTTTGTTAGATCAGTTTACAAGTGCATATATATTTTTTAAACTGTCAGCCCTAAAATTACGGCTGATGACCTTGAAAGTCAAGCTATGATCTTTCCTACTTATTTCTCACAATCACAAGAGCAAATCCTCAACTGAAAGTTATCTATCAATAACAAAAGTGGGATCACAAGCCCACAATCTCCAGTAAAAAATTATTCAGATAAACGTCTTTGCCAGTAAACCTATGACCCAGCCCAGGGTGGCAGATTTCTTAACACACACACCTTGGTGTTTATCAAGTCTTTGCATGTACAGTATGAATATGTACTGTCATTCACATGGCTGTGCATTCATGCAATTACAAAAATACACAATTTGTACCTCACTGGCTTAGAAAAAAAGGCTCTCTGCCTTAGACATAAAGATGTGAGTCTGTTATAGTTGCAATTACTGTCTTCTAAATAAAACTGCAGCAAATCTCACTACTAGTTTAAAACTCTGATATAATCTACAGGGCAGCACCAAAAGATGTCTTATAGCCTTACAAGCATTACTTGCTTTTCACCAAAATCTTATGATTAAAGGATTATTCATGATTACTTTAAACATGATATACTATCAGCTCAGTTCTGCTTTTAAAGAATCATAGAATCCTTAAGGTTGGAAGGGACCTCTGGAGGTTATCTACTCCAATTCCTCTGCATATGAAGGGTCATCTAGAACATGTTACACAGGATTACATCCAAGCGAGTTTTGAATATCTCCAGAGAAGGAGACTCCACAACCTCTCTGGGCAGCCTGTTCCAGGGCTCTGGCACCCTCACTGTCAAGGAATGTTTCCTTAAGCTCCTGTGGAACTTTTGGTGCTTCAGTTTGTGGCCATTTCCTCTAGTACTATCGCTGTCCACCACTGAAAAGAAGCCGCCCCCTCCTCCTCACAGCCTTTCTTGGGGTATTTATACACACTGATCAGGTCCCCCCTCAGCCTTCTCTTCTCCAGGCTGAACAGGCCCAGCTCCCTCAGCCTTTGCTCATAGGGCAGATGTTCCAGGCCCCTGATCATCCTCGTAGCCCTGCGCTGGACTCTCTCCAGCAGCTCCACATCCCTCTTGTGCTGGAGAGTCCAGAACTGGACACAGTACTCCAGATGTGGCCTCACCAGGGCTGTGTAGAGGGGGATGATCACCTTCCTCATCCTGCTGGAGACGGCCTCCTTTATGCACCCCAGGATCCCGTTGACCTTCTTGGCCACCAGGGCACACTGCTGTCTCATCGTCAACTTGTTGTCCACAATGATGCCCATGTCCCTCTCTATAGATCTGCTCTCCAGAAGGTCAGTCTACAGCCTGTGCTAGTGTCTCAGGTTATTCCTCCCCAAATGCAGGACTTTGCATTTGCAAAAGGTAGACTTCTAATTGCTAATTACATCAGATATGTTTGATATGGAACTACACTGTTCCTAAGCCTCTCTGCAACTCATGAAGATGCCAATAATTCCAAATTCTAGTTATTTCAAAGCAACTTGAGGATATATCACAGATTCACATAGATAATACGATTAAATTGCCAGTAGTATTGAGCTCCAAAGCTAACTGAGACACATTCATGTCATTTCAATAGAAGTAATCTTCACAATGGCTGTAGAAAGCTGTAAATAAAGCTGTAAATATTAGAGATGTACATCAGTTCCAACAGTTAACACTGAGATTTGTTATAAAAAACATTAGCAATGGGGGGTTATGTAATGTCTTTTAAAAAGCCAGATATCATGTTAACCCAATTTTGTTCCCTGAGACAAGGAAGGAAATAATTGTGGCTTTTGATTTTGGATAAAGCTGTGCTGAACTCATCTCAAAATTCCCCTGGTATCACTAGATTCCAGCATTCTTTCTTTGGCCTGTTCAGCACCATTTCTGTGCACAACCATATATTTGTCCATCTGTTACCCCTTTGTGAAACTGGAAGCAATGGGTCCATGGGCCTCTCCTGGCCAGCTCAAGATATTCCAGATATTTAAGCACCCTCTTGAGGGCGTTCTGGTTTGCAAACAGCTTTTCCATAGTAATACTTTCCGCAAAGAAAGTAAACACATGGTCTTTATAAAGGCTTCCAATAATGCAATCAAATACCTAGATGCCATGGCAGCGAAGTAAAGCTGCAAACCACAGCTGAGAAGCAGGATCATTTATCCTATAAGCAGATCTGCGCTAACAAGTAAATGACCTAGTGTGAGTACCATAGGTCACTTAAAGGCAATAAGTACATTACAGTACAGCAAATGCATACTGCAACTGCTCTGTCTTATGAAAGAGGCCTGACATTATGGACTTAGAACATTTAAGACGCCAGAAAGCTCTCTTCAGGTGCAAACAGCTCAAGATTTATTCAAATGCAGGCAGAAAAACAATCCTCAACAGATAATAAGACTAAGATGTTGAAAAAGAATCAGACGTATGATATCGAGCCATCATCGGCATAGGTATTATCTTATTACTTTCGCACTCAGTGCTGTGTTAAGTGGAACTCAACTAACGCAAATAGAAATGGATAATATTACTAACTGAATTTGTAAAAAACCTATACAACTGCAACACATCACTCACACTTGTTTCTGTTCTTCTGATAGTCCATCCAGATATTTCTTCTGTATTCCAGCTACAAACAAGTCCCCTGTGTAAGACAAAACCAACACAACGCAGAGGTGCGTGTATTTGGCATAAAAGCTCCTGCTTTGGCAGCACTGGCAGGAATATGCAAGACAGGCGGGTTATGGAACAAGTCATTCAGATTAGCAGAAATGAGATTGAATCATTGATGATTGTTTCTGACTAGTTTCAGTCCTTCTCTCCTTCCATCTTCTTCAACCTCTGCTCCTTTGCCTTCATTAAATGTGTCCCACTCTCTTCCCCTGAAACAGTCTTCCATTTAAACTCAAAACTGGGCCTAAAAGAAAGAGGAAGATAAAAATAGTGTATGCATATTTTTATTTACACCAGACTGTATTTACCTGACTTCAGGCTTGAAACAGTTTAGAAAGAAGCCTGAAGAAAAATAAATCACACTCTTACTCATATACTTAAGTATGTCTCTAGGGAAATTTCAGATTAATTTCCTGCCTGACTGTTAGTTTGATTAGTAGAGGCACTTTATTGAAACCATGTTGCTGAGACTACACTTGAAAATATTTTTTTTCTGCTCTCAGAAATAAAAGTCTCAAAACTGGTAATATAAATGCTGAAAGAGAAACTTGCTTTTCAGTGCATCAGCTGGCTTTCCAGATCAAATTCCAAGCAGCCAACACATTTACAAGAATAGCTTTTTTTTTTTTCTGTCAATAAGGTTATTTCCATAAAAATATCTTTTAAGTAAGAAAAAGACAAACAACCCCCCCTCTGAATTAGGCTAACAGAGTTTGTACAATTTGAATGGCTTTATCTTTATTCTGTTTAGGCAAAAATAACTTTTTCATTCAGAGTCAGCCCTATGTATTTCATCTAACAACTTGCAACACCCGCACACCAAAATCCTACAGTCTTTCTGGAAAGACACTGATATTGAATACAAACTTCTTTAAACTGTATAAGCTTATGTACTGTCATAACTGAATACAGACCACAAACTTTCAGAAAGTTAGTAAGCAGAACTTATAAGAGACAAAATAAATATTGCCAATTAATCTATGTGCATTTACCTAGTCTCTAATCCAATCTAGTAATTTTGTTTCAAATAGTTGTCCTAATTGTCAACAGAGAAATCAGGCAGAATCTGGTCATCCCAATAAGAAAACGAATATTAGGATTATATTGAAGACATAAAGACGAAAGGCAGGTTGAAGGTCATACTCATTTTAAGACAATGTAGAAATTCATGTTATTTGAAGAGCTGAACCAAACAGCTTCTCAAAATACCAGTGATGGCACTTGAGTTTCTAGATCTTGCCTCCTCCTTTGGCTTAAACTATTTAGCAAGCTATTTAGAACCTTCTTCAGCTCACTTTTAAGATGGAGGACTGTAGGACTGACAATAACTGTACAGGATGTAGGGAATCTATCAATCTGTCAAGTATGGGGATGTCCAGGTGGCATTTATTTAACAAAATTTGCATCTGAATCAGCCTCAGTATTTGCTTTTATGGCACTAGGCTGGAAACAAGCTGCTGGCAGTCTGTCAATTCTGTTGCTAGAGTTAGTTGATGCTAAAACTAAAAAGTGTTGGCAACATCTCTAGGTTTAAACAACTGATTTCAAGCTGATAACAAGCTGATAGGATCAAAGCACAACTATCCCATTTGGCCAATACATACTTCTGTGCAGTTGTAAAATACTGCTCAGATATTTCTGCTGACTATATTGTGCCCTGGGATTTTTATATTTCCTATTTAAATCCCTGGACATCCATGTCAAAGAAATAATGGGATCAAATCTCAGAAGATAAATCATATTTTAGGTAAATGACATTACCTTGCATCTCATCTGCAAAACAAATCTGGGAGAGAAATATGAAATACTTAAGGGAAATGAAGAAAAAAGTATTTATCATAATAATAAGTATTCCTGAGTAAGGACTACACTATACTCTGAAAGTTTTGCACAGAGTGTGAGATACAGGTTTTCTATGATCTTTCACTCTGTTTGAAATGTACAGTTAGGAGCTGCATATACAGTACTTGAATGTTGTGTTGCACCAAGAACTTGCCAAAACTTCACCCTAGACCATGTGCCTACAGTTTAAAAGATATGCCAGGATTCTCACCAGTCAGAGGAACAAGGCAAGATAGACTATGTACTACCTATGTAGACTTATTAAGAGTTGCTTTTCCAAAGTTTTCATGGCACAGTGGTTAGCATAGTCACTGGATAGCCCAGATAATAGAAAAAAAAAGTTATTGGGATGGGTGACCAAGTCAGCTTTCACTATTAGCTAGCCATTAAAATAAAATAAATTTATTGGGTTATTTATTTGGTTTAGGCGTTTGAATAATATTTGACCAAATAATAGAAGGCAACACTAATTCTACCTCTCACATGTTGCAAGAATATTTTTTTTTGTTGGCTGAGTTGCAGCAAGAATTAAATTGCTGTCCCTAGCTCCTCATCATTATACTCCCACTCAGTTTCACTATCTACTCAAATCTGCTGGATGATCAGCTTGTCGGATGTTTCTAACTCATCTCAGACAAATTGAACTCCTCAGCCAATATAGAAGCAGATGGATTAGAATATCTGTCCACAGCTGGAAACTCCAAACAGACTCATAAGAGAAGAATAAAGTTAAGTACTCCTGAAGCCCCTGGGCTTCAGCCTCACCTGCTAATGGACAGTCCTGCTTCTACTACTCCCAAATTGATGCAGTTTTCAGCCTGATACATGAAGATTATCTATCCACATTTGGCAGTGTCATTTCAGAGCATCTTTTAACTGCCTGATTTAGCTCATTGCTGACAGCACGTCAGATCATTAGTCATACAATGATTATACTATCATCGTGTAAAGCCAACCTTATTAAAATATTAGTCAAAACACAAGCAGCATAGGCTGTCACCAGAATTACCTAGTTCTCTTTGAAACTACGCTTGTATTTGATAGCATATTCAGTATGAACTCAAGAGCTTAACTGGCTTAAAACAAAGACTTCCATGCCCGAATTACAATGGCTTTCTCAGAGAATGCAAAATGCTTAAAGCACAACTGCAGTGAATACCTACTCTTCTGAACTTGGCTCATCACTGGCTTCTGATGAAAGTAGGCTTTCTCACAGCTTGAGTCCAACAGCTTGGTTTGATCCTATACAGCCATGCTATGAACAGTGTGTCATGGCACATGAGCTTGTAAACACTAAGGGCTAGGGTAGAGGATAGCGAAGGTGAAAGGATGACACAAGGACTGCATGCTAATGCAGGAGTTCTGAATGGGTTCAATAAATCCTGCAGATGTTGGAACCTCCTCTGCTTCTTCCAAAACCTTGCTAGTTCTGCATTTGTTTGCTTCCTCTCCTTTTGCGCCCGCCTCTGAGCACTGGAGTATAGCTGCTAGAAGAAACAGGGCTTGCTTTTCTTTAAAACTGTACCAGATGGGATGCTCATTTACTTTGTCCAAAACAATAAGGTTTAATGCAGGACAGCTTTCCAGATATGTACATGGTCGATCCTTCCCTTCCTTCCTGTATTCTTTTGTTGCATCTAAGCTCAATTTTACATAAACTGTTGATTGTTAAACCAGTTTTTGGAATAGATTTCTGCAGTGTCAACTAATTGCAAAGTTCTGCTTTTAGTTTCCTTATAAACTAATAAAGTATCATTGTAGAGAAATACACAGTATTTAAATACAGTTTCATTAACAATAAGTGTTTAACTGTTATGGTTACAATAAACATTTATTTAAAGAGTACCAGCTACGGTCAGAAGACTTAAAAATATTGCTTAAAACCTCTCTTCTGAAGTATTTGCAAAATCTCTGATCTGTATATCCAGCAAGACCTTCAGTTTATTCATTTGGGGGTTGAGTAGAAGGAATCAAATTAATATCTAAATGATCTTTTCATAAACAAACATTAGCACTGTCAGTTGCATTTTACATGCTTGCTGTGGAAATTAGGACTAAGCTAAGAATGAGCCTTAAACAGTTGAACAGTCCTTACCAACTCTTGTAGAGAGCAGTACTGTGTATAAACTGTAGTATAGTTGATACAGGCTAGGGGTGAATTAGAAATATTGTTAAAAAAGTTACTGCAATCCACTCCTGTAACAGCACATTTAATTATTGCAGATTAAATAGAACTTTTCTTGAATTTAGCATTTCTTTATTGGCTGCAAAGCATACAGACTAAAAAGAGTGCATCCTCAGCAAGTTTGCAGACGATACCAAACATGGTGGAATGGCTGACACTCCAGAGGGCTGTACTGCCATCCAGAGGGACCTGGACAGGCTGGAGAGTTGGGCAGAGAGGAACCTCATGAAGTTCAACAAGGACAAGTGCAGGGTCCTGCACCTGGGGAGGAATAACCCCAGGCACCAGGACAGATTAGGGGTCGACCTGCTGGAAAGCAGGTCTGCAGAGAGGAACCTGGGAGTCCTGGTTGACACCAAGTTAACCATGAGTCAGCAGTGCCCTTGTGGCCAAGAAGGCCAATGGGATCCTGGCTGCATCAGGAGGAGTGTTGCCAGCAGGTCAAGGGAGGTGATTCTGCCCCTCTACTCAGCTCTGGTGAGGCCGCACTTGGAGCATTGGGGGCAGTTCTGGGCTCCCCAGTATGAGAGGGACGTGGAGCTTCTCGAGAGGATCCAGTGCTGAGCAACAAAGATGATTAAGGGAAAGGAGCATCTACCATACGAGGAAAGTCTAACTGAGCTAGGCCTGTTCAGCCTAGAGAAGACTGAGAGGAGATCTGATCAATATGTATAAGTACCTGAGGTGAGAATGTAGGGAGGATGGGGCAAAAACCTTCTTGGTGGTGGTCAGTGACAGGACAAGGGGTAATGGGTACAAGTTGAAACACAGGCAGTTCCATCTCCATTTGAGGAAGAACTTCTTTACTGTGAGGGTGACAGAGCCCCAGAGGTTGTGGAGTCTCCTTCTCTGGGGATCTTCAAAACCCACCAGGATGCCGCCCTGTGCCCCGTGCTCTGGGTGTCCCTGCTGGAGCAGGGTGTGTTGGACTAGATGATCTCTAGGGGTCTGTTCCAACCTTAACCATTCTGTGATTCTGTGGACCAGAGTCGGGAAGCCACCTGGAGAAGCTAGCAACATAAAAGAAAATCTTAAATTCTTCAATTCATCCTCTGGATTGTTCTCCTCAAGAGAAGCCTTGCACATTGACTTAACTGCTGAAAAGGTTCAAAACTATCATAGTCATGCTCCTCCAGGACTTTTCCATCAGCTGGTATCTGGAGCATGCTGCATCAGCTCTTGTGCACTTCTTGTATAGCTAGGTGTGCTATGGCTATAGTTACTTTAGCTGCAAGATCTCAATACTTCAGTAGTCCTAAAGATCTCACTATTTAGATAAATTAGGTAATTTGCTGATACAACCTCTATTAACTATAGGTCCCTACTCATTAAACCATAATCATTTTACTTTGTAGTTTCTCCTTCTGTCCCAACAGATCAGATTCTCAGTCTGTTACTTGATGCAATAGATGTCAATATTTGATGGCCTGTAGTTAGAAGAGAGATTTTCAAGCAAAAACCAGTCAAGTATACAAGAATCAAGAAGAAAAAGAAGTCGTTTGTGAACAAACTGAAACCATTCTTTTCAGTGGGAAAAAGTAAAAATCACAAGTTAAACGGATACTGAGGAGTAGTAACTGCATTTAATATAAACAGTAGTATCCCTTTCATGCACATTTTTTTAGAAGTACATTAGCTCATAGGCTGGAATTGCCTATGAGTTGTTTTATAAGCACTATGCTTTTAAGCAATAGAAATGGGTTCTCACTGAGTTACCGAAGCCGTCTGGTATTGCTCTGACAAACAGCAACAGGGCACATGTCTTTAATTTGCTGTTCAGCTATGCTATAAGTTCTTAGATTTTGGTGACACACAAACTAGCTGAATAGTCTGAAAATCTGAGATGTATTTTTTAAGGTGTTGTTTTTCCTGTACTGTCTGTTTTTATAGCTTACCTGGTTATTCTTAAGATCAATGTTGTCTAAGCCCGTGTGTTAGTGGTTTTCCTTTGTTCTATTCCTTTTGCTTTCTCCCATTAGGAGGTTAGGAGATTCTTTCTCCCATTAGGAGATTCTTTCTCCATCCATTTGTTCCTGGTTCAAAGAATCCTTGTCTGGAAATGCAGTTTGTTTTGGTATGCTGAACTAACCAAAGATAAGCTTGTAAGAGAGAGGCATGAGTATATTTGTTTTTAGATGCAACCTGTGTACTACTTCTAAAGATCTATGGATATTGAGAAGTATTTCATATATACACATACATATATGAACTCTGCAGTTTCACAGATGTCCTGACCAAGAAAAATGGTGCTGTAGTCTTGACATTTTCAGAGGGTACCCTCTTGCCTCAAATTTTAGCTCCTGCTTGTTATAGTCATACTTCCAGTAAGAGAATCCACCATAGCACTGTTTGAAAGATGTACTTCATCTTTCGTGCATTTTCATGTATTTACATGCATTTTCATGTACTTTGTCTTTCATGTATTTTACTCTGACAGACAGCTTGTGGTAAATAAGTCCTTTCACTAGGGATTGATGCCTTCCATGGATTGTTTTTAAGGCCCATTTGAGTTGAAAGTATGAATAGTTTATTTGCTTTACTACATCTTAGCTTGGAAATTCATATGATATACTCAGTTACTTAAAATTGAAAATTGTCTTTGGTTTTGCCCACTGCATATTTTTGTTTTTGGAAAGACCTTATTTCCTTCTTATTCCCCAAAGAAGTTAGCTATTTTATAACCAGTACCAACTGAAAGAGTGTTATAAATTCTCTTATAATTTCTTCTCTGAAACTAAGCAGTGACCATGTGGAAAAGTAATTCAAGAAACAATTGCATGGCAAATAAAATGTAAAAGAAATTTATTTTAAGATATTTCACTACACTATATAAGAATTTAAAACATGTGTGTATGTGTATCTAGAAATACATTAACGTTGTCCAAGTCAACACAGTTTAGTTAGCTTTCACTGACTGCAGCTTCTTTCTTGTTATAATATGTTACTTTAATATTTATATCGCCATTAAAAAATTTAGTCAGTTTGTAAATCTTAGAATAAAGTTTACAGGTAAATATTTCTGGAAATAAACATTGAATGTCTATAATATATCAAACTGTGTGCCCTATGTTTACTATCTTTCTGTCTGTAAATGTCACCATTAACTGGATACTAAACCAGCACCAACAGAAGTGAGTCATACCCTATCACACTTATCATTTTTGTGAGAAATCACAGGCATGTCTGACTGGTCCATTCCAAATATTTCAGAGAATTAAAATACAGTTATGTTTCAACAGCAAAAAACACTTTTAATAAAACAAGTATGTAAAATAAAAGTACAAAGTCCTGGCAACACTAAAGCAAGGGAGGAAAATAGGGATTTCACCAAGTTTCGTCCTTTCAACATCGGAAAATTTCTGCCATAACCAGATAATGTTTATATCAATTATGTGGAGACTGAATTTATCTCAGAGAACATCTAGCTTGATAGTTTGTATTTAGCTGAGATATCGTGTAGACTGAGCTCAAGAGATCTCCCATATTCCCATATAAATGTTGAAGTGCATTGTAAACTAAGGACTAATCAAGAATGTATCCACCCACATCCCAAATAAATTGTGAATGCTGAGAGAGTAAAAGGGAAAGGACTGGATAAAGCAGCCAGGCGGCCATGCTCTTCCTAAATAGCAGGAAGATTCTCTCCTCCTGCTGCTGTTACTTCCTACATTGGAAATACTGCATTACCTCATTCAGCAGTGCTGTTGAAAACCCAGATATTGCCTGTAATATGTAAAGGAATAAAAAGAACAAATGAAAAGTTTATTAACACACAGAGATGATGGATTCTGGAGTACTTGAGTGTCAAGACGCCTACCTTATTTTTCCCCAAAAGAATTTTTAATTGCTTGCGCTCCGTAGAGAATTCTTTTTAGAGTGTATGGGAACAAGTATGGAGATAAACAATATTGGGTATATGAGCCCATATACAGTGAATCAGCCTTTATATGCATCGGTAAGCTCCCCATGCACTTAGTTTGTGTATTTTTGATTCACAGTGGAGAAACTATATCTGTCATTCAAATAAAACTACTAAATCTTACTCCTAACAAAGCAATAATGAAAACATTAGTTGTTATATACCAGATTGCATTTCATTCATGATAAGTCATCTACAACTCACACATTTATATGCAGCTTACCCCTGCCATATTTGGGCATTCTGGGGATGCTTTTGAAGCCTCCCCAAAAGGCCGTGTTCCTTAGACTATTAATACTAACCCTAAGTTAGAGTTTGCAGTGATGCCATGGTATCACAGTAAATGTAACACTTCTCTAGCACACGTGTGCTTCCCCAGAAGTCTAACTCTTGGCAGGCAAGGCATTACTGTGAAGAATTCTTTAATTTTATTCTGAATTCCTTATTCTGAAGATAACTGGTGACACCCAGTTCTTTTCCCTCACAGAGAAAATTATACATTTAAAGCACTATGAGGCTAGTCGTAATTGTCACACTATAGCCAGAAATACAGCTTTTTACCCCTACATGGTAAAACTTCCTGCATTTCAGAGTTCATCCCACCCTTCACATGGGAAAACAAAGTCTTCTGCTCTTACACTGGACCCATCACCGGGCATTCATTGGTTTGCCAGGCAGGAATGTACATAACAGAAAAAGAGCGGTGGATGTCATCTGTCTGGACTTCAGCAAGGCTTTTGACACTGTTCCTCACAGCATCCTCCTGAGCAAGCTCCGAAGGTGTGGGATAGATGAGTGGACGGGGAGGTGGATTAGGAATTGGCTCGATGGCAGGGTGCAGAGAGTGGTTGTCAATGGTGCGGAGTCCAGTTGGAGACCTGTAGTTAGTGGTGTCCCCCAGGGGTCGGTCTTCGGTCCGGTCCTGTTCAACTTATTCATTAACGACCTGGATGAAGGGCTGGAGTCCTCCCTCAGCAAGTTTGCCGATGATACCAAACTGGGAGGAGTAGCTGATAGCCCTGAGGGCTGTGCTGCCATCCAGAGGGACCTGGGCAGACTGGATGACTGGGCAGTTAGAAATCTCATGAAGTTCAACAAGGGCAAGTGCAGGGTCCTGCACTTGGGGAGGAATAACCCCGGACACCAGTACAGGCTGGCGACTGACCTGCTGGAGAGGAGCCCCGCAGAGAGGGACCTGGGCAGCACAGTGAACAAGTTGACCATGAGGCAGCAGTGTGCCCTGGTGGCCAAGAAGGCCAACGGGATCCTGGGGTGCATTAAGAAGAGCGTCTCCAGCAGGTCGAGGGAGGTGATCATCCCCCTGTACACAGCCCTGGTGAGGCCACATCTGGAGACTGTGTCCAGTTCTGGGCTCCCCAGGACAAGAGGGATGTGGAGCTGCTGGAGAGAGTCCAGCGCAGGGCTACGA
>VZSG01000510.1:51928-78103 GCA_013398315.1 Nothoprocta pentlandii | reverse complement strand
TTTTCTCTTTTCTCTTTTCTCTTTTCTCTTTTCTCTTTTCTCTTTTCTCTTTTCTCTTTTCTCTTTTCTCTTTCCTTTTTCCTTTTTCCTTTTTCCTTTTTCCTTTTTCCTTTTTTCTTTTCTTTTCCCCCTAAGTCTGTCTCTCCTTTCTCACTTACACAATCTGATCTGAATAATGCCATCCTTGTAAGGCAGGGGCAGGGTTCTGGAAAAGAAGGAGCTACTAAGCTCTTGGATGGAGAAAGCTCCATGCAGAGTCAGTGACTGAAAAAAAAGGGAGGAAAGAAAGAGAGTTTTCTGCATATGAAATTTGAACTTGCAGAGCAGTAAAATCAGTGTTTTTGAGCCTAGTAGTATGTTTGCGCTGACAGTAACTGTCTCAAGAGTCTATAATATGCTCAGGTCCTGTGCTATTGCTTAGGAAGTGAGGTCAGACAGCAGTGGTCCTGCTGCATCCTGCTGGACAGTTTTCACAGTGGGTTGTAAGATATGCCTAGGATTTCAGAGCTGCTTGTAGGAAATAAATAAATAAATAAACTGTATCTTTTGTCTTGATGCACAGTATTATTTACCTAGATATAGCAGCATCATTTAAATACTGGTGCAATCAGTGAGAAAAGGGGCCTAGAAGCTCCTATACTATCTGCTGCTGAGATGTTCCGATGTCCGTTCCTGTCTGATGTTCCTTATGATTTTCAAGGACCTGGAAGGTGCCTTGTCCTTTGTGATGGATAATTTTTAGCTGTTTGGTAGGAAACATAAACAGAAAGCTTTCTCATGAGAAATAAGGATGTCATTATGTGCTTCAAATACAGATATTCTTGATTAATATATATAGTAATAACCTGAATATTCAGTAGATACAGTGGTAGCTTGGTTTTATAGTCTGAGAACATATGCATTATATGAGATCATTTCATTTTTAATTAAAATCCATTTAAATCTTTATTGTTTTCCTCTCATATTAATTGTTCCATGCAACTGTGACATTCATTAAATGCTGCTATTTTTATTCACCTTAACACGGGCAGTCTATTTCTTGCTCAGCTTCAATATGGAAAAGAAATATCAAGTAAGGAAAATCCCTACAGCACAGCTTACAATATGAGAGAGTGAAATACAGAAGCCAAGATTAGGAAATACGACTGGAAGACCTTTAATGTACATCCTAAATCATAACTAATAATCATTCTACAAGAGGGAAACTTTCTTGATTTTATGTATAGGGTTTGAAATGAGAGCATTGGTGTTTCAAATACCACCAGGCAGGATTAATCTTAAACTTTTTTTTATTTTTTAACAGATTTAGATCCAAAATCAATGATGTTTTTCCTTGTTGTAACTTCTTTAGCAGGAATATTGAGTAAGTTCCTATTGCTAAGAAGTTGAATCTATTTTTAAACGTTATACTGGAATAAATACAGAATCCTACGCAGGTGGAAGAAATTTGGTATTGAGACTTCATATGTAAGGATGACCTTAATATAATTAGCTGCTGCAGAATTGCCTCTAAAGAGGCAGGGTAGACTGATTCTTATAATTTCTGCAGCTCATTTTTCAGCTCATTTTTATGTAAGAAAATGGTGAAGTCCCTGAGAAGTTCCAAATGTATATTTTCCCAGAGGATAGGACATAACAACTATTCTTAGGGCTCTTTATTCTCAGTGCTAAGGATCACTAAAGGCTCTAAGATGATTAAAACTAAATTAAAGCTCTGTTTATAGCCCAGTTCTCTGACCTAATGGGAATCTTGTTAAATTGAGTGCTTTGTGCATGTGCGTGCTTAAGTTTGAAGTCATTACAAAACTTATCAAGCCTGATGCGTTCTTCTGATCTTGAGTCATAGTAAATTGTTATATGTGCTTGACACTGACAGGACAATAAGCCTTGAGATGATTGTGGTGGAAAGAAATACTATCATTTATAACATTAAACATCTGTGAGGCATTTATCATATCTAATCTTGCATGCATCTCTGAACACATTGTTGCTGCTCCAGAAAACACTGTGAAGTGAAACAATTTTCATCAAATACTACACAAATTTATGTTTTTTTTTTTTTGAATAAGAACTCAGGAGTAATTATGTTTTAGTATTCTTTTTCTTTGATAGCTAGACCTGGGCTGGCTTTCTTGTTTTCCTGCTAACAAGACACTCTAGAGATGTAATCTTAAGAGGTTAATAGTCAAGTTTGATCAATCTTCCACGAAGGACTCTATCTCATGCAACAATTTTCATGTTTAAATTTTAAGTTGTTGCCTGCTCATCATTCTCCGTATTTCTTACATCCTCTCCAGTGGCAGTTTTCAGTCTCTGTGTTTTACGTGCATCACTTTCATACCTACTTTGCACTTACTTCCTCCTCCTCAACCAAAAATATTTACTTTCTTCACTCCTGATTTAGTAGACTTCCCTCTCTTAGGAAATACATTAACTTGTGTTTCATAGCAAAAATGAAATTCATATTACCTTAGGTAAATGTAGGCATCCAATACCCCAGTTATCTCTTAATGAAGCATTCATGAAAAATACAATGATTAGCAGTTTGATGGATGATAAAGTAATATTTCCTAGAGAAGAGGTTAATATAAATGAAATAGGTGTCCTGAATTGCAAGCATAGTTTTAATACATTGAGACAGAATATATAGGGTGGGGGACTAAGGAGCATCATCATCTTGAGTGTCAACTGGATGGTCTGGTGACTTTTCAGAGCAAACTAGAATTGCACATAGTTCAAACATTATCGGTCATTCTAGAATGATGTTACCATTTCCATTCATATATCTTTAAATTAAAAAATGGGTAATAGGGTGATTGTAACTACTCATTTTTCATTGTAAGGAAACCTTGTTAATTCATCACACTTCCTATTTAACTCTTGCTGTAACATTAAGGATAACAATTCAATGCTAGTATATTCATAGTCATAAGTTATTCACAGTATTCATTTTTTTTGTGGAACTGAATAATGATTTTAGAGGGTTTTATCTTCCCTAATTTAGAAACGAAAACTAGTCATTTACCTTCAGCCCATTCTAAACGATGTGTAAAAGATGTTATAAATCTTCATTCCATATTCTACTAGTTCTACTAGTTCTAGTCCTACTTAAGCAACAAACCTGTTGGGGTATCAGCAAGAGAAACAAAGAAAAGGTAATCTGCTGCAAACTGTCACTCACATCCCTCTATATTTGAGAAGACAGGCAAGAGCCTGAAATGTGGGGAGAGTGCTGAGCTACTGGTGCACATATGCACATATGTGTGTGTACATGTATGTGTGTGCATATAGAAACAAAGAAAATGTTGGTTTATATACTATGAGCACTGCACTTTGAGGAATGCACCAAAACCAGTAACCTGAAATACTTTACTAAGTTTAATTCTGTTACCGGTGGCAGCTCCAACTGGCCAAATTTCCCAGGTTGCAAGGAGGATATATATACTTTATATATATATATATATATATATATATATTAACCTTAATATTAGTCCTAACAACATATCCTCCAGGACTGTACTATGGAGAGCAAAGACTCATTAACTTTGTGTGAGGTTTTTTTTTTTTCAATTTTAGATAGCTAAAATCAATTCATTTTTTTTCAATTTTAGATAGCTATGTAAGTTTTAAGAAGTTAGAAGAAAAAAATGAGCATGTTTATGAATAATATATTTGTTCTTTCCTTTCTTGATAGATAGAGTTTGAAGGATTTGTACAAAGGATTTAAAAAAAAATGAATAGTTCTTGGCACAGTTGAAAGATTTCAGGGTTATTTGCATGTAAGTTAGACTTGGGAATGGCTGTGCTTAATGAAGGCAGATGGTCTGTCTGCTTCCCTGCACTATTAAGGCTACTATATTCACCAGATTCCAAATACATTGTAAGTATATATATTCCATGAGTGGTTTGTTTCACAGTCAGTAATTGTTAAAAGAATGTATGTATGTTAGCACACATGCTGGTACCCCAGGTTTCCAAAGGATAATCATTTACTCAGCTGTGGTCTCTGCCATGCGATATAAAGTGTTTATTTGTTTTCTTGTTTTTGGAAGTACCTCATTCCAAATATTCCTGGTAGGTGCCTTGTGCTGGTATGATACAAAGCCATTCAAGTTCCCTTCTGTGACTTTCTTTTGCTTCTGTGTTTTTACTTTTCTCCCCTCTGTGTCTTTTCTCTGTACTCTAAACATATGTGAAAACTAGTTTTTGTTTTCAGGGCCATGTATAGCTGCAAATTCAGCTATAAATGTAAGTTCAGTAATCTATTAGTGGGGGGGAGGGTTGGGCTTCTTTTTTATGCTGTCCATCTTTCCTCCCTCCAATGTTGTATTTTGAGCAATTATCCTTAGACAGTCTCACAACTAAGCTGTACAGAAGAATAAAGAAATTTGAAACAAAATCATAGGAAGAGCTTTCCAGATTTATCAAATGGCCTTTCATAAGTATGTATGGAAATTCCTTTTATGACACTTTTAAAAGTAAATTGGAAATTAGACACACGTGCCTAGAATAAAACAAACCAGTCTAAATTTAAAGGCCTTTTGTGTAGTTTAGTTTTCTTTTAAAGTAGCTTCAAAGTTGTTGCCATGCAGCTGTAGGAACCAAACGTGTTTATATGATTGAATGACTTGGTCACGAGGGAGAAGCAAGTTTCGCCTGCAAAGGAGCACGCTTGTAAGCAGTTGCTAGTAGAGCTTTAGCCTAGCGTCATCATCCAGTTCTGTTGAAATACTTCTACAGCTATCAGAATTTTATATCTCTCTTGTCTATCTGAAATGAACATATAGCTATATTTTAAATACCATCAGAACCTTATCAACTTTTTTTTTTTTATACTTTCTTTGGGTTCTGTGATCATCAGGAAAGCCCAGTACAAACACTAACAAAGGGCAATAGAATGGGCTCACTCACTAGCCAGTTAATTTAGCATAAATACAGTGATATTTGGCCTGGCATGGCATAGTGATTAGTCTATTTCTCATTTATCCTCGAAAGTTTTGAGACTCCTGGATGTCATTGCACAGTATAGTTGTGTGGACTAGTCTGTGAAGTTTCAAAATGGCTTGTGGAATGTTTAACAGCTTAGGTTTGAAAAATTTGATTAAAGTTTTTCATTATGAGCTATATGATAAGGTTGATGAAAGCAATGAGAAACATCTGAATATGGCCACAGAATGGTCAGAATGCTTTCATTAAAGATTTCACGAGATAGCATTATAGTAGATTCATTTAAAAAGCTGAATCTGGCTTATAGTAGTTCTTAAATGGCTCTTAAGATCCAAGAGTTGATCTAACATATCTTACAGGGAGATTTTGTAAGGGCAGCACTGCAATGTTTTCAGTGCTGTCTAGTACACTTTCTACATTTGGCACTCTCCTTGGAGGCAGAGCCAGCGGCACTGATTCAACTGATGGAAATCTTTTAAAATTTGATCTTGGTTTTTCTTTTCTTGTCATCTTACTTCATTAACTGAAGCAACACAGAAACAATTGTGCAAATGCAGCTGTTGCTACACTGAAGATGATGTAATATGCTATCTCCAAGAGCAGCATATAGTGACAGACTACAGCAAGCCTTCACGGACCACCTTGACTAGGCTTTCCATCTCAACAGCATACTTGCAGAATCACTAAATGATGAGTAATGCCTACGAGAAGGACTTCAACAAAAGTGCAACGTACTAGCATATCTGTAAGACCTCAAACTTGATGCAGAGATGTGTTGTTTTATGATGATGGGGGGCAGTTGCTGTTTTTCCAGTGACTACTTAGTGTTTTGATTTAGGATTTCTTTTTTAAGATTTTTGGAGCTGCTGCCTTGTAGAGGTGGTAATTACCTTTGTAAGCTGCTGAGAAAACAAAGTTTGTAAAGTGTGAGTTTATTTGGTTTTGTTTAGATATGATATGCTGAGGAAAAGCTATAAGGATTAATAAGAGGAGAGGCAAGAAACACCTAAGGGTCTTGCTTACTTCTGTGCTGTTACAACTCTTTCTGCTTATACGTTATGCATAGTGTGGCTAATTTGGATCAGAAAGACTGATCCAAATACAGAGAACATCTGCTCGCTGGGAAGTCATTTTATTACAAATGTAGTACAGATAATTAATCCAATATTTTTGGCATGCCTTGGTTGTTGATGGGGTAGTTAAAAGCGAAGTCATCTCGAGAAGAGATTCTTCTAAATGCTTTAGCTGAGCTTTCTCTTGCCCATGACATTTTTGGGACATGAAGGACTCTCACCAGAGCTTTAATTGGCCCTAGCTGAGGCAACCAGCTCTCTTGGCAGAAGGAGTGTGGACAGCATTGATACCTGTCACCTAACCATGATGTATGATATTTGAGGCCAAATATAAACTGCAGTGGGAAGGTACTCTGTTTTCCACATTCCTTGGTTATTTAATAATTGGTGGATAAATTTACTCCAAACGTAAACTGTGCCCACATTTGGATTTTCTCTTAAGCAAACAAAATAGTGTCTAGAAGACACATCTGAGCAGTGTATTATTGTCACATAAGTTAGATATAGACAGAGCTGTGAGTAGAGAAAGCTTTATGTTTGATATTGCCTCATTTAAATTTAGATTTTCTTATAAAATGCAGACCTTCAGTTTTTTTTAAAAAAAATCCTTTGATAATAAGAGCAATCTTAAAATAATGTAGTTGTCCTGTTTTTTTGGAGAGGGACTTGAGACTCTTGATGGCCATTTCCCACTGTTCCTACTTTAAACTGATGGAAAAATGTTTGGAAGCAGTAAGCTGCAGCCTTCAAGAAGGAGAGAGATCAGCCCAAAATGGAATGTCTGACCAAGACACGTTGGCTCATCAATTTATAGCTTCCTTTCCCTCTGCTTCTATCATCACTTGTTCATTTCTAAGCTGTCTTCAGAGCAGCTAGTTTACTCCCCAGACACCCTTGTCTCCGTTAACTCCTCTAACAGTTTTTTGCCAGTAGTGGTCAAAATATCTTGACTCTTGAGCACTTAATGAATCTAATTTTTGAATAAACATACAATTTTCCAGAGTCTATCCTGGAAATTAATTTCTCCTTTTTTTTTCCTTCGGTGTGTAAAAATTGGATTGTGTGTTATTTGTGCGTAAATGTGTGTACACTCTCTTTTTGAGATAGAATTAAAATAATTGCATCCACATTTAATATATTAATTGCATCTCTTTAATGAGAACAAATAAGTTGTTATTAAAATGCACTGAGAGTCCATTAATTGGTGAATACATCAATTTGTGTGCAATTAATAGCTATAAAGTGAGGATCTCTAATCTCATCTTAGTGACTTCTCTTTGGTGAATTCCATAAACTACAACGTTTGCTTTACTGCACCTTTGAGTGTTGAAATCCCTATCAGTCCTATAACAGCATTTAAAATATACGCAATCTTATGCAAATAGAAGTTTGTATCTAAACATTCCTGCTGATGTTTTATAGCCTGTGTAATGTTTGTTTGCATTTGTTCAGCTCACAGTGGGCACTTTTCCAAACTACATAAACAGCTACTGCTGGTGGTTGTAGTCTCATGTGTATCTTCTTGCAAATGTCATATTCAACAAAAAATACTAATGAAAATAAGAACAAACCATGCAATCTGTCAATAAGTTTCCCACCACTAATCTGGCAGTCTTGCATAATATTAAGTAATCAAGAAGTATTTCTGTATTCTGAGAATTATTTTAATTCTAAACTGGGACAAGCAGGAATTATAATTCTTTTTGTGGGAAGAATCACTGTGGAAAAACTGGAAGCTTTCTTATGATGGTGGGGTTTTTTGTTGTTGATTTTTGCTTGTTTTCTAACAGGATGATGAACATATTAAAAGGATGAAACTTAAGATGGGAAAATAGAGTAGACTTTGTCTGCAAACTTGTATAGCTGCATGTTGAAGAAACACTTAGATGGTGTATCTATTCCTGTGTAAGACTTGAAATAGTTTCTGCAGTAAACTAATTGAATTTAAATTTAGAAGTGGTAGAGGTGAGCAAGTTTGGCAGAATGTGATAAGAGATGATAGTGATGACAATAAATAGTGAGATAATAAATTCTACCATAGGCAAACAAAGATTGTTTGATTCTTTAAAGGTGGGAAGCACAATGCTGCTACTCTGCTAACATATTTTTAGAATTACTACCAGATTTTCTTGTCACTTGATCATTTTGTCTGACCAAAATTTTGTGTTAGAAGTAGGCGGTGCTAATTTGCATTAGAAAAATGAATAGTTGGCATTAGGATAAAAAAAAAGAGATATTATATTGTAAATATAATCTTATTCCAGTGTTTCATTCTGATTTATTTTTATTTATTTTTTTTTTTTAATTTTCAGGATGAGATGCTGTTGCAGGATCAATTCCAGGAATTGATTATTCCTGGAATACAATTTAACCAGTCATCCTGACTGTTGATGCATAGTGGATTCAGATGTAAGAGAATGGTCTGATCAATTTTTACCAAGGAATTCCTGCTGTGTTGGTTTGTTGTTTCACTCATTACTTTTCTTTGTTTAATCACAAAGAGAGAAAGATTCAGATAGTACAGGCTACTTATTCTGGTCTGATGTTGAGTTTCACATTATTGTACTGAACCTTGTAAAAGCATCAGTTTTTATCTGTATGCAATTCTGTTGAGACTAATAGCTTATCTATCCTTTCTCTTCATATATGATTGTTCTTCATGACAAGGCTTCCTTTGAATTTTTGTGGTTTTTTTTTTCTTTTATGTGTATTTTTTCCCCCTTTTTGGATGGAGCTTTCCACTCCAATAAGGTCATCTGTCATGTTTATGGACATTATTTGTTAATAAGAAATCTATCAGATCTTTGAGGACTTAGATGTTCTGAAATAAAAGCTGATTCTGATTCATCTGTTTATACTCAATATATATTGTTACATATGGTGAGAAACAATGCAATGGATATTTGTAGCATGAGTAGTATTCTTTGCAGTTACTGTTTTGAACTTAATGAGCAAAAGCACTAGGGCTGTTACAGTAATTTAGCATATTTCTTCTCTTTATGGAATAGGTTTTCAGTAATTCATTTCATTTAAAAATGTTGTAACTAGCTTCACTCTGCCTGCTATAGCTTACTCTGTTTTACAACTTTGGCACCCTTGGAGAATTTGTCTTTTGGATCTTTGCTCCTGGTGTCAGATGGAAAATGTCTTCAGATTCCTCAGTAATGGATGCTTTATTAAAGTAGATCTGTCTCACAGTGTGAAATGCCTTGTGCTAGTTTGTTGTCCGCATTCATCTTTGAACTTAGCATCTGCTTGCCAGATGTTAAGAAAAAATCAGGAGTTACAGGTTACAATTTTTTTGCCATCATCTACCTTTTATGTGAGAAGCGATATTATTAACACACGGATTGCAAGCACACATTATATACAACAGTCATAGATCTCCTCTTAGCAAGGATTATTTACTTAGAAAATTTATTGTATAAAATACCACTTTAAGTGTGCAAAATTTATCCACAAAATAATGTACTAAGCTAATTCCTAAGGATTTTTTCGAGTATCTATTATAAAGGTACTGCTATGCAACTTTTATCTTTTATGTCAGAACATGCTATGAACATGCTATAGGATTTTATCCTATCCATTTTTTGCCAGATCCAGAATTATTTAATGGCAAGTTTCTATAAATCATTTTGACAATATTATTTACCCCTATTTTGACTGTACTATTTTGCTCTCCTGCTAGGGAGAAATTAAGGTTTTTGTTACTTTTTTTTTTCTGTTTCAGAATCCTGTTTAACTAAAAACGAACAGAGATCATTTTCCATTTGCAATCTGTTTATGATCACACACTGTTGTCATTTCCTGCTGTCTATTTTTGCTGGGCTCCTGTGAGGTCTGCCTCCTGCCTAGTTTGTGAATGGCACTTACATCTCGTAAAATGTCTTGGATTTTTTTGTGCCCAGGAAGGATTGATTTTGGTGGTGATGGGTGGATTTTATTTCTTACCTCTTTGCTCTCCCTTTTTCTGAGAAAGGACTTCCAATCCAAAGAATGATCTAGATTGGTTTCCAGAATCCAAATCATGTGTTTTGGGGAGGTCAAATGAAATTTCTGTAGTTTGATATTTAATACTACTAAAACTAATGGAAGAAGAGTTGTTTTACTGTTAATTGTTTTGATATATGCTGTTAGTAATGCCATAAGTAAAATAAAATGTCACATGTAGAAACAGATGCCTTATATGAGAACATGTTCAGAACAAAGGAAGAACATTGATTTTTTTTTTTTAATCAGGGTTCTTCAAAAAGATGGTAGAACATTGTTTCTCATTTTCCTGTTTATATGTATCCTACATATAAATATATTTATCTGCATCCCGTATATACATATAAATATATTTATATGCATCCTCTTGTTACCAGTCGTATTTTTGATTTGTCATTTCAGAAATCTAGTGTTTACAATTAGAAGAGGTGTAATATTTTCTAGGAAAACAAAAGGACTGGGAACTTTTGTGTGGTTTTTCTTGCCTTTTTCCTTTGTCCAGGAGTGCTGTTTCTCTCTCATTTTCCATGCAGCTATTAGTAGTTGAGAAGAATCCATAAGTCCATCTATTCACCTTAGTTCTTCCTCAAAGCCAGAACCTGATATGTAATCATTTTCCTCACAGTCTGTAATTTCCAGGAGGGCCAAGTTCAACAAGATTTGAGCTCAAGTGTGTTTGTACCGATCATTGGTTAACCACATATATTCCCTAAGATAGTACCTAAATCACTTAGTTCTGGAGCCAAAAAAAGTCTTGTGGGCTTTAAGTGAGAGTAGATTGGTATTTTTCAGTAACATCTGCTTCTCTTTGTCATGCTGCTTCTTAGAAATGTGCAGGTAGAATTTCTCAGCTTGGGCAGATAGTTTGCTAGTAATATGACAGTTATCCTCTAAAGAAGTTTAGTATAGCTATGCTGCTGCTGCAGCAAATAGGTGAGCTGAACTCTCCTGTTAGAACCAAATAGAGGAAATACTTTGGTCAAATATTGACAAAATAAGATTGTTATGGGAGCTCTCTCAACAATGGAATGAGCTTCTCCTCAGATTTCGTTATAGTGTTTTCTAGATTAAAAAAAAAAGAAAGCTTTCAGAAATTAAATTTTCCAATCATATGTTCAGCAGGGCACCTATTAACTTAATGAACTGTGCTGCTGAAGATTGTTCAAAACTGACCTCTGAAATAAAGCTTGTCTTCCAGTCTTTAAATGAGAAGGAGAAAAGCATTTTGAGTGCTTCAGAGGTTTAAATCTGTGCTGTTAAATGGATGTATTTAGGGTGTATTTTGGAGATTGGCTAGTGCAGATTGGACAAAAGTAAGCAAATGAGAAGCTTCCTTTTTTTTTCTGGCTTATTAGCATCCATTGCTAGAATTTGACCAGCTTGCTCCACCTGCTAGCTTGGACTGGAGTTGACCTCTTTGGAAGTGCAGTCACCTACTTCACTGCATTGTTTCTGTTTCAGTGTTTGCTGCTTTGGTTCTCTTGTTTTCACTTTTGCGTGTGCATGTGAGGGACTGAACATAGGGACATACTTCTCTGTAATCACTCACCAGGCAGGAAGGGACGAGGCAGCTCTCTGCACGCATAGTCTGGCTATGACAGGGGATGGCTTCTGCAGTCTTCAGCAGCTGCCTGGAGCTGGATTTAGCTGCTTGTTTTCTCCTTGTTTGGTTTTTTTTTCTCCTTTCTTTTATAGCTATAGCATCTTTTCTTAAAACATTTCTTTTTAATCAGCTCTTAAACTTGTACTTTTTAAGCAACTCAGTGAGTTTGTAGTTCTGTGACCTCTGTCTTTTACTTCCCATATTTTCAGAGTCTTTTCAGTTTTCCCTGCTAGAACTGTGCATCATAGCAGGGGACCAGTGGACCTTTGGAGCCAAGTTTCAGCCAAGCTCAGCACAGAGCAAGCCCTCCTCAAAAGCTGATAACGAGGTTAATCGGGCAGGACTGGAGACTTGCAGTTGAGCTTCAGTCTGAGACCTTCAGACTGACCTGCTTCAGTCTGAGACTCATAGCAATGCTGTCTTTCCTGACCTAATTTTCCATAATTATGCCAAATTACTGCGCATATGTCTATTTTATTGGTTAAAACCTGTTACATGCTTTCAGACATGTGGCAAACCTCTGTTCTTGCTACACAAGTTTGTATTTCTGTTTTGTTGGCCAGAACATATATTGCCAGTTTTATGTTGACTTTTCAATTTTGTTCTGATTTTGATTGTTATAGAGGATAGAAACATTCATGACTCAGCAGAAGGAGGCTTTACAACCTTAACTACAAGTCTAACCTACCAAAATGCTAGGAATATTGGTACAATTTTGGAACTGACAGAGTTACATGTTATTTATAGAATAGCATAGTGATTTATTTGTCTGCTTCTTTCTTAGTGAGTGTGATTATTCCTTCAGCCTGTGCTTTTGTTGCTTTCACTGCTCAGTCATCTATAAACTTTGTAGGGTTGCTATTTGTCTCTTTTCTTCAAGTGCATTTATGTACACTTTCAGCAGCACTCTGCAATGCAGGTAGATCCCTGTAGGAAGTAAATTTGGGACATCTATTGTAAAACATACGTGGTTACCCTTTGTTGTCTTATTATTATTTTTTTTAATAGAAACATGCATCTTCGGAGAGGCAGATACCTAAATATTTATCTCGGAAAAGATGCTGAGACTTTTTGATGTATTATCATCTTAGTGCCTAAAGGTAGATCCAGTCAATGATATTGCCACTGCTTATCTCTGTAACCCAGTTAGTGGAATTCCCTTTTGTCATTCCTATTTGCGTTCTGGCTTTACATCAATTTTTTTTTTATTAGAAATAAATGACACAAAGAGCGAGTTTTTATTTTAAATGCCTTTTAAAAGTTCACGTGGGTGTTGTCCTCTGGGGGAAGATTGTTTTTTTTGGCCTGCTCTGGGGGGAAGTGATGTTATTTAAGGAAACCACGAGCCTTTGAACGCTGTGTTCTGTGTCAGCAAGGGTGCGGTTGGCGAGGCACGGTCTGTCTGCCCTGGGAATTGGTCACATCCCCATCCACAGGAGTAGCAGGTTATGAGGTTGGACCCTGTGGTTTCTGTGAGCTGGATTGGTGCTGAATGGTGGCTCCCTTGAGATGGTTCTGCAACACATAACAGAAGTGCCCAAGGCTAAAGTATCCTTCCCAAGGGTGTGCGAGCTCATTCTGCTGTATTTATTGCACTTTGACCAGATTCGTAAATTCTGTTGGATGCCCCTTGGCACCACACTTCTTATGAATAAGATACGCCTTCATTACCTGTTTGGAGACTAACTGTAACTGTGTTTTATTATTTCATCCTCTAGGATTATAGAAAGGAAGTGATATTATAGCTTGAGTGAGAAAATTGATTGGATTTAATAATTTATTCATTACCAACTCCACTTTTTTTCCATAACAGGAGGACGGAAAGGACATTTATAAATATTCTCAGTTTGAATTAAAAACATTCTCCTGTCTCAGGGCATAGCATTGAAGACCCTGAATTCTACACTGTCATTAAATAGTCTTTCTGCTGCTCTTTCAGTCAAGACCAGTTTTTGCCACTGGTTAGGATAAAGCTTGTATTGGTCATTTAAATTGTGTCACTTCAAGACATTTTCAGCTTCTTTATGAATAGCTGAGTTTTTCATTCCTAAGACCATTATGCAGTGTTACAGTAATTGCATTACTTTCAAAGTTTATTCCTTAAGTTCTTAGAATTATAGTTTGTTCCCATAATAGCCTGCATGTGCTAGGGGATGAAGAATAGCTATTTTATTTCAACTGAATATTTCTAGTATCTTAATAACTTAATATGGGTGTTCGGAATGGAAATATACTACTGTTTATGATTTTTTTTTTTTTTTTTGTATCTGCAGCATTCTCTCAGAACTATGTGGTGGATAGAGAGCACAGACCAGGAAAGCTCTCTTAGTAAGTCTGGCTAAAGAGGCTTTTTCTACCCCAAATCAGTCAAATTCATAGCTGTCAATTCCCTTGCTTGTCAATTCTTGACATAAAGCAATGTTATCATACATATATACATATATGTATGTGTAAATATATATAAAACTACTGAGTGTTCCAAAGCTGGAAGAGGCCATAGCTGCTTAAAGAAACTCTCTCTACAGTAGTGGGCAAAGAGCAATGCCTAAGTCATGATCATCCTCACCTTCTTTGCCTCCCTCTCAAGAAACGAGGACATCCTTAAATAAAATGCCTTTGTTCCTCGACAGGGCCAAGCCAGATAAGAATGAAAGCTCTTTGTACACACACTGGATGCTTTCAGTACGTTGCTGCCACTTTGCCTTTAGCTTTTGATGGCCTTGCACCTGTGTTTTCCCTTGAGCAGTATAATGGGAGAGCTTGTGTGTGGGAGGGGGCTGCATCTTGTTTCTTTTGGAATTTAATAATGCTTGTTCCCTTAAAATATTCAGGAGGTTTGTACTTGAGCATGAAAAAGTTCGTAGTAGGAAAATATTTATATTCTATGAGAAAATTATTAGAGTTTCCCCAGAAATAAAGCAAGGTTAGCCCAGAGTTTGGAAATGAGAATGGATTTACAGACACATTGTTAAATATGGACTTAAGTCTCTCCTGCCTCTATATAAGGATGTGACTTAGTGTAAATTTTACCCTGGATCTGGGCCTCACTCCCAATTTGTTTTCTGTTGTTGCTGAAGGGCATATTTAAATAAAGGACAATTGGGTTAGGAATTTTTTTGGCCTGTTGAACATTGTAGCAGCGGAAAAAATATAAATCACTGAAAAAGTGTTCAGCCTAGTTCAGCAAAATAGTATTCATTTGCCAGTAAAAGCTATGTCTACATTAGGATCTTTTATAAGTATAGCAATGCCAAATATTGTGTGTCTGAGTCTCAGTTACGGCAGAATAGGAGATTTTTGTATTTTCTCCTCTGTCCACCCTTTTGAAAAAAGATGGAGGAAAAAAAATCTCAGAGAATCAAATAAAGAAATAAGGAGTTGTGTTTTATGCAGAGAATGAGCTATGCTGTGGTATCACAAGTAGGTCTGGATGAGCTTTGAAGTACCCCCTGCTTGCTTCAGGCTGAGTAAAGCACTGGGCGAGAATCCAACCATAGCAGGCTTGGTAACTCTGCCTAGAGTGGAAAGGGGAAAAGCAAATGATGAAACTTTTACTCTGGAAAGTACTTAGGGTCTGCCAAGAGTTCCCTTCTATCCCCACGTGGAAGATGCAGAGCAATGGAATTATGTTGTCAGTGTTTTAATCTCTGAATTGCGGGATTATTCTAGCAAACTGACCCGTTCTAGTTAAGGGTTGAAGCTGTGGGAGTGTCAGGAAATAGTGGTGGAGATTTGTAGCTCTCTGTTCACAGCACCAGTAGGAAAAAAAAAAGTGTTTGGGCACATTGCACTGTGAAATGAGAGTCATACCTGCAGCAGCAGTGATAACAAGGGGAAAGAACCTGTATTCTCATATCAGACATTTCAAAATTTCACTAAATTAGCTCATATTTAAACAGAGGGCGGCAACTGCATACAAGGGGTACTTACACTGATAATTGAAATCAAGCAAAGGAATTCAAACAATATCCTTAGTGTCAAACTGTTATTTTATATAAGTGTAGATAGGATACTATCCAGATGGATACTGGAGAAAAAGAGCTGTTGGAAGATGAGATGAGATACGAAAGGGAGCCCTATTAATGCAAGCCTGATGTTGGAAGGAAATCTTTCAAACCCTAAAGGCGTGGTTTTGATGTATTTATATTTTCTTCCACGGATGAGCAGATGCATTAATTTTGTATTTTACATGTACATCATCATTATTCTTGTATATAGTCTCTGTTCAGGCCGATGTTTGTAATTTTATTAATTAGCTTGTAAAATATGTGTGAAAAGTAATGGTCAATTGATTTTGGCTGGTGTCATCCCCCATGGCTTAATTTCTGCCTGAACATTCTGACTTTGACAGAGCACTGAGACCAGTTCTTGAACTTTCCTTTGTTTAGGTTGTTTCTATAGGTGTTTTTATTTGGGAAAACTTTCTCTAGGTAGATTTGGCCACGTTGCTCTCTTGGAAGCCAGGGGAATGCAGCGCTGTCTGGGATACAAATCTTTGCATCATGTGGACGATACTCCTTTAGTCAAGTGATACTCTCTCTGCAACTGAGAGAACAGAAAAAAAGTGATGTTTTGAATTAATGATGCACAAAATCCCACTGATCCCACAGTGAATATGAAGATCCCACAGATCTTCATATTAACTGAATGTGTGAGTTGTGTATCTTATAGATCTTGCAGTTACTAGTTTCTACAAGGTTTGTAGTTAGCAGCCCTGAAAGTAGATTTTGAAAACGCAGATAATCCTTCATATCTGTGCTGCCCCAAAAGGACCACAATCTTCCAGGACAGAAAGTCCAACTTTTATTTAAGATCACTGTTCTTCTCCTCATTATTTTGCAAGTGCCACATTGTTCTCTGTGCAAATCTTTGTACTGTTAAAAGCTCTAGCATATCAGAATTGTAGTTCGAAATTCTCCAGTGAAAATGTGTGACAGTGCCTGGTCATTGACTGATTCACCAGTCAGAATAGATTTTTTTTTCCTCTGTAACTCGTGTCAAGCTTCAGATAAATTTTAGTCTAGGCAGTGAAGATAATTTTAGTGACGGGGTTTTAAAAATGAATCATTGAAATGCCTGTACCGGTCAAGCCAATATGAGACGGCAGACTTTCCAAAACAATAACAAAAAATCACTTTTATTGTTTCTTTAGGATTAATTTAGATAAATATTATCTTGCTTTTTGACTTTTTCTTTCTTGCTTTGTCTCTTTTGTGGAAGTAGAAAGTGTGCAAGAGGCACCTCCTTTAAGGAAAAGGTCCATCTCAAACACAATGTAGACATTTCTCAGCTCATAAGTTTAAGATTTTTCAGGCAGTGAAGTTGCTAGTCAATTCTTCGAGAAAACCAGCACCATGGGTATGGAGCTCTAAAATGAATTTCCTCAGTAACTTTTGCCACTTGATGATTATAAATCTCTTGTATTATGCAGCATTATGCGTGAAGAAACTTAGAGAAATGTGCAAACAAAAACCTGATGTAAATATGTTCATAAAAAATGAAATTACTCAAAAACATTTTCAGTAAGCTACATTTTTTTAACTGTTGAACAATGCCAACTGACTGTAGAACATATGTAATGAAATTATACTGAAATATTCTATACATTCTTGGGGCTGTAATAATCTATGATCACAAATGAGGGACTGATACTAGCAAGCTGAGAAAATAGTTGTCCAATTACAGCATTTACTAGAAATTTAGGCAATTTTTTAAAAAAATTGAAATTGCATTTACATTATCATGAAATAAATGTTTATGATTTTGGACAGGAATTGCTTGCTGTTCTGACTGCATGCTAATTATTATCAACAATAAGAATTTTGTTATTTTTCTATGGAGCCTATTATTTTTCCCTTGGTAGGGAAATGTCAGCCCTTGGTAGGGCTGCTATCCTTCTATTCTGTGAGTAGAGGAGACAATATTTCTGTAATTCCAATCCAAGAAGGGACTCTGTCCCTTCTGTTTGCTGCAGAGGTTGCATAATTAAAGCTAATCTGCAAATGGAGATCTCATTGGAGATATGTCTATGTATGATTGAGAGGAAAGTGATCAAGCTGGGATGCAGATTTTTGATTTCTTGACAGCCTGTAGGTGAAAAGTTAAATCGATAAGAACCATCTAGTCAGTTTTCAGCTTTTTAGGCAGCCTGTGTACTAGATATTAACTTGTTTTTTCTCATGGCTCTACCTCTCCCTACTGATGAAGTGATTTTTTAACCATTCATTAATACTCAGAGAAACTGCATCATGTTATCACATCCATCATCATTTTATGTGACATATTCTGCATCTGAGAACTAGACAAGTACTGAGGAAACCTTTCAGCGATTCTCCAGAGATCTTGTTAAAAAAAAAAAAATTAGGAAACTGCTGTGTATCTTGTAGTATCCAGGGATTAAGGAGCAGGCAATATTTTCCTCACTCATTTATTTATAAAACATAGATTCTCTTCTTTGGTTAGTGACAGGTACTTCCCAGAAGTTTCTTCTAACAAATCTTTAGGTCTCTAGTCAAAGATACTCTAAGCACTGTTTCATCTCAAAATTGTATTAGAAGTACTTCATACATGTACTGTAAAGAACAATGACTAAAAATGATGAATAAATTTGTTGTTATGGCTCTCATGAGTATTTCCTTGTACTAAACAAGAAAAAGGTTGTGTAGCTGCAAGAGTATCTCCTCTTGGAGGCTTGTTACAAGAAAAGGTCACTGTTCTGGGACTGGATTGTAAGGTTACACAATACAGATGTATTGAAATTGCCCCATGTAGATGCTTTTTGTTGATCCTTTTATTAAATTACTGCTTCCAAATCCATATTAAATGTAACCAACACTTGCATCTCTTGACATCTCTTTATTGACGTCAAAAGGGATTATTGCAGAGAGTAAGGTTGCACAGGAGTTTTACTATTATTAACTCCTGATTTCTTGACTTTGCAAGCCAATATTAAATTGTGTGTGTGTGTACAGAATAAAATCCCTATGTAATTGACTGTCCATCTTTCCATTTATATGAGAAATCTGTTAAGTTCAAGTACTATTTTCATTTATATTAACAATCTGTTTTCAAATTTAAATTCATAGTTATTAATAATGAATTTTTTTAGTTCTGGAAACTTATACTTTAAGAAACTTATGCATTTATCTTAATGATAATAAGATATTTAGATAAGAGTTAATAGATTAGATCTTAATTACCTTATTTTATCACAATTTTTTGGCTGCAGGGTGGCTAACATTGTTAATTAACAACCTCATATCATGATCTATTTAATGAGGTATCTAAAATAGAACACTTACAATGATAGAGGTGTATAGATTTTGGAGCATGCTATAAAATGCTAAAATGCAAAAAATAACATTTGCAAAAGTTAATTTACTGCTAATCTGGTCAGTTTGTATGGTATATAAAGACATCATGTAGCTAATATTGGAGTCTTGTGAAATACAATGTAGCAAACCAGTCATAAGTCAAATGGTCATTTTTTGGGCTGATTTTAGGCAAGAGTTATTTTTTTGTCCCTCCCTCTCTCCTTCCTGTCATTCCCTGGATAGTTAAGGCAACAACTGGGTGTGTGGATTAATCAGTAAAGTGTGCTGAATAAGGCTAGTAAAGCTTGAAAAGCTGAGTCAAGCCTTACCCTAGGGAGGCCTAAGACTTTGGCTCCTCTCATTTTTGCTTCTGCTTGTCATGAGTGTAACCCTCCTCAATGGGTAAGGTTCACAGGCGATGAACATGATGTTTTGCCTCAAGAAGTAACCATGGTGCTGGATGTGATATTTCACAATGTTCTAGAAGAGGTTCAAGGAGGAAGCCTAGATTGCTTGGAGCTGTGTCTGACAGATGGTAGATATCCATGAAGTATAAAACATCAGACAAAAACTGTGGATTTCTCTGCTTAACTCTATACCTACATTTTTCGTGTTTTACTTCAGACTCAGTTGAGGCACACTGCCCACTAGAGTTTGTGTTTGTTTGCTTTTAGGATCTTTTTAGTGGAGAGCAGATGGAATGCCTTGCTATTTAACTATGTTGGGACTTGAAAGTGAATTGGCACTTGGGATTTGAAAGTGAATCTGGCCATTCACATGATTTTCCCTTTATGTTATTTAACTTGTAGGTATTGTTTACTAATAGGACTCTTTCTTAGCCTCAGAACAGATGTCTTATATGAAAATAAGCAGCTACTCAGGGAAGAAAAGACTCCAGACAAAGACCTTTGCTGGATGCAGGCATCACTATGAACTCAGCACTTATCTTTCCTGTTTAGCCTGATGACTGGAAAGTCAGCATGCCTAATAGGGAAGCAGCCAGCACACATCCAGCTTGGCAGCAGCAACAGAATTGCGCGGGTCTATGCACAACTGGTTATAAGAGGATAAAGGAGGGAGTTGCAACTTCATTTGGGATGAAAAGAGGATATGGTCATGGATTTGACACTTCTTTGGTAGAGGAAGACTTTGGGAAAAGAAAATTCAGATTTACAGCAGTGGAAGTGGCTTGGGTTGTAGGATGCAAGAGTGTGCTAAGTTTGTTTTACTGTCACTAGAACAATTTGTTCCTCCTAACCATGCGATTTAGCTTGAAACTTTTCATCTGTTAAGGACAACTCATTCTTGCTGGAGTCTTGAAATAACCAATTATCTTCGTACTTTTGTTTCAAAGATTTTAATTGTTTGTTCCTTTTTTAGTAAGTGACCAGAGTGTGAAAAATGTGTTCAGTATTGGAAGTTTGCTGTCTCTCAGACTTCCCTTCAGAAAAAAAAGTTGTCACACATTCATGTTGAACATCTGAATTTTCTTGTTGAGCAAATGATTACCAGTGCTTTAAATACCAGGAAATATTATTTTTATGTTGATTCTGTTTTTTTTGTTTTTACTGTTAGATAATGTGGTCCAGAGAAGTTGTTGCCTTCCAGTTCCATAACAGACTGATCTGAGAGGCCATTTTCTCATTGTCTGTGTAAAATAATAATAGCTTTGACTCATAATATCCATGTTCAAAGAGTACTTGTACACTTGAATCCACCTACATTACTTGCATTTAATTTTGCTGAGAATTCTGAATCATTAGATTATGAATTGTTTTGCAATTAATTTTAATAGCTGTATTAAGTAGTGATGTATTGTAAAATGGTTCTTTGTTAGTCCTCACTTTCTTTGAAATCTTCAGGAAGTTATAACTTTATTTTTATTTCTTGAGTTCTTTATTTTTTATAGTTACTCTTCAATTTTCTTTCGTAAGTCTTATTATTTTATTTTTCAGTGTCCCTTTGTGTATCACCAGACTGCCAATGTTGTTAAGTGTTTTCTATGTTTGCCTTTTTTCTTTCTCTCTGAAGTTTCTGGTTGTATCGAGGATAAAGAAATTTGATGTCTTTATATGAATTTAAGTTTTCAGACTTCAAGAACCAAAAGTATAGAACAGTTGTGTCTAAACATAGGTCTCATTTTTTGGACATTGCTAAAGAGCTGTTGCTCTGAACAGAATAGCGGGTTCTGGGTCAGTGATGGATTCATTTCTGGGTTTCTCATTACCGTGTTATTTTGTTTCTTCACTCTAAGATTTGGCAATTCTTTGTTATAGAGTATAATATTCATATTTGTCTTGTTTTATGTTTCAAATGATGGGGTTTTGCTAAATTTGAAAAAAAAGTATTTGAGAAGATTTGAGAAGACATCTTTTCAAATATTTATGATAGTAAATTTGTGTAGAGGTATTATTAGTTCATAATAACAGCAGCTCTGAGAATCGTCTGGTATGAGTAATACATCATCTTCAATGGTAAAAGGAAATTAAAGGCCTCTTCTACTGTTTTTATAACTATGGTCAAGCACTTGTGAGTGCAATGTAAGTCTATATTGTATAGAGAAGGAGAGCAATACTTTGGACAAAAAAGGACGTATGTTTTAACAGATCTTCAGAAAATGTAACTGCTTTGGCAAAATTCATTTCAAAGAAAAGAAAGGAATCATTTGGTCTTCTCTTTTTCTTGAAATTCCTGGAGAAACTTGTTTATGTTATTGAAAAAACAGGCACTTTCCACAAAGTACGTTAATTTAATTTGTGAGGTCCCAAATTTTAAGTGATCTATTATTTTTGTGTCTACTATGCAACTAGGGTGACTTTAACAACATATATTTTGGGAGAAGGCAAGATGGGCAAGATATTTTTATATTGTTTCTAAAGGCAAAAAGTGCATGGTAAAGGTTTGGGGTTTTAAAGCCTATTTTGGAGGTCTATAGGGAAGGTAAGGGAGGTGGAATGTGGATTTACTCCTCTTAATTTTTTGTGGAATAGATGTATTTTGAAGGCCTTATTTACCATTGTTACTGTCCATAGAAATGTATTCCTTTTGAATTTAATTAATTTAATTAATTTTAGTGTACTTTCAAATTAGACATATTTTTTGAAGCTCTTTTCTCTAAATTTTTCAGTCTTTGAATCCTTTTTGGCAGTCATGACACTTCCCCAGATTCCATAGATCAATGATCCACTGCATGCAGAACCTGTTAGCTTCATCTCTTACCTCCTGTCCCTAATTTTGAAAGAGACTCTAGGAAAAGTTAGATCAGACACTATTAAAGACATAGATAAGCATGAATTTGCACAGTGGTATATGTTCACTTTTTCTAAGAATCCCTTAATGTTTTGTTTAATTTGAATTTTACCAAACACTGACCTAACATTTTCACAGAACTACACATACCTTAATATGGGTCAAGCTTACATTAGCATCTTGATAGCAGAGAAATGTGTGCAATTTAAACACTTAGGAGCAGTATATGTGATATTGAGGGTTATGAGGAAGGAGTAGAATCACTTATCTGGAAGATTTTTGGCATTTCATTTTTGAAAATGAGGACCCCCCCACCACCACTCTTCACTGGAGAAGCATGATAAAAATGTGACTTTAAAGAAGCATCAGGAATGCTCACAATGAAAGATTTAAATTAACCATTTAATCTCACGGATAAAGCATCTGAGATCTTTCAGAATGATGCAGCATCATTCAGTTCTTAAAATCAGCATCTAATTAGATTATGATCCTTATGTCACTACTCCTTCTCCATCCTCCATGCTATAAATACTGTATATGTGTTTTTAGGATATGTGTATTTCTTCTAACATGCAGTCTATTGCGCTAATTCTTATGGTAGAAATTGCCTCATTATCTTCCGAACTCAGTCAAATCCTCTGACAGACTGAATCTTTGATCTACTACCCAGTTTCTCTGTCCTTCAGTCTTGAGTTCTTTTGATTCATCTGAGAAAGATTTAACCATTCAGGATCAATAACCAAAATAAACGGTTTATCTTCTGGCATTCAGTCTTATAGATAAAATAGTTATTCCTTTAATTGGAAGAGTTGTTCATTTTCTTATACTCTCATACGTATATTTCTTGTCTCACAATTATCGATTGGAGGACTTTCCTCCTGCTTCAAGGTTGCTGGGGTTCGTACACAGCCTTAATGACAGAAGTGGTCAAAGACTCTGGGAAGCAGAAGCACACTATATCAACCAGATTACCTTTATCCACAAGTTAGCTTCTTCAAGGAACTCTAGTAATTTTGCCAAAGCCTTCTAGATAAATCATCTTAAGCAGCTGGCAATACTTTACTATCATTTCTAGATAATTTGTCTATTACAGAAATAAGGCTTACAGGTCTGTATCTTTGGAGCTTTTCTGAAGTTTTTTAAAAAATGTGATATCACATTTTCCATTTTAGTTCTCAGGTACTAAGCCACTTTTGGCAAAAGGCTATGTAACATGTTTACTGATTCAATTGTTTCATCATTAAGTTATCTTAGATGCGTGTCATTTGGTCCCTCTGATGGGTTACCGTTCATATTGTTTAATGAGCTGCAAGAGAATCCCTTTCATTATCCTTTCATAAAGGGGAATCCCTTATGAAAAAATCATAATGACTTCAGAGAAGTCATTTAGCCTGTCCAGCCTGTCCAGATTCTTCTGAATGGCAGCACAGCTCTCTGATGTATCAGCCACTATACCTGGTTTTGTATCATCTGCAAAATTGCTGAGGGTGCCTCTGTCCTCCCATTCAAGCCATTGATGAAGAAATTGAACCACAGTGGACCCAGTCCTGACCCTTGCAAGACACCACTGGCCACAGGCCTTCAACTAGACTCAGCCCCATTTATGAAAACTCTTTGAGCGTTCCCATCCAGCCAGTTCTCTGTTCACCTCACTGTCTCCTCATCTAGCCTGCTTTTCCAGAGCTTGTCTAGGAAGATATTATGGGAGATGGTGTCAAAAGCTGTGCTGAAATCAAGGTAGACAACATCCACTGCTCTCCCTTCAGCCAGTAATCCCATCACAGAAGGCTATCAGTTTGGTTAAGTATGATTTCCTCATGGTGAATCCATGGTGACTACTCCTGATCACCTTCTTGTCCTTCTCATGCTTAGAGATGAAACCCAGGATATGCTGCTCCAACATCTTTCCAAGGATATAGGTGAGACTGACTGGTCTGTAGTTCCCTGGGTCCTCCTTCTTGCACTTTTTGAAGAGTGGAATGATTCTCTGGCTTTCTTCCAGTACCTATCCTTCCAGCCAAGGAATGATGCACTCCTAGGTGCATTCCATTGGGACCCATGGATCTGTGGATGTCAAACTTGCCTAAATGATCTCTAACCTGATCCTCCTCACCTAAGAGATACTCCTTTTCTTGACTTTCTCCAGGGCCTGGGATTCCTGGGACCTGGTGGCAGCACTTCATTTAGTGTTCCCTTTTTGCTGACCATCTGGTGCTATATACTCTCTGTCAGGCTTAGGAAGTAGAATCTCAACAGCCAATAATTGGTTCTTGATGATAGCAAGCATGTCTAAGATCTTGGGAAATTAGTTACTCTGAGTCTTGGTCATATGCGCTTGTTTACTCATAGGTCACTGTGTCACTAGTCAAAGAATGTGCTAATCTTATTATTTCTGGAGTAGTGCAGCACAGAGACAAAAAGATTATTTTTGATTTCTGAACCTCCAGAATTATTTAGAGTACTCTAGCTCCAAATGTGAATTTGCCAAGATGTTTGCTTTTCAAATCTTCTGCTTTCTGGAACAGCTGCCAGTCAGGCTGGAGAGTACCAAGTTTCTGAACGTAGAAACTGGTGTCAATGTTTTAATTGTGAGTTATTTGGTTTTGTATAGCTAGAAATTATGAAATTTCTCCATAAACTTGCTAAGGTTACTCATTGGTTTTATTACCCACAATGGTTCTTACTTGGCATTTCCTTCTGCATGGGTTTTAGATTTAATAAGTACATGGCTTGGGATAGAGAATCCTTGTAGAGTTTAGAATCTTTTTGTCAATGACAGGATCACAATTTTCAAAACTTGCAGCTAATGAACTGCAGTGCAACAGCTGATGTAGTAATGGATGTGTATAAATAAATGGCTTGTTTCTTGGCAAATATTCCAATACCCCTTCCTGGCCTTCTCTCCTGTCAAAGTTCTTAAAAATTGTTACAACTTTTCTCACTTTTTTTTTTAAATTAATCTTCTGTTCTAATTTCTGGGAGGAATCTGCCAAATTTTCGTACATCTGTAGAGACTCATATAATTATTTTTAGTAATTGTCTGACTTACTGATAATATATGCCCTATTTTGAGTGATTTGTTAAAAATATACTAACAGTTATATGTTTCCTAAGACATGGAGAGACCATTACATCATGTAGTCTTGTCTCTAGTGCATGGCAGGCTGTTCTCAGTTTTCAGTAAAGCCAAAAAAGGAACAGTACAGCTTTTGTGTGAATTTTCTTGTCTGAACACCAACATTACAGTAACTGTAGTGTGATTTAGGTTTTTTTATTGCCTATAGCGAAGGCTCTTTAAGTGCTATCCAGGTACTGTTTGAAGCCCAGATGGCAGTCCCTTTTTTTTTTTTTTTTTCTTTCCTCTGCTCTAAAGAGCAAAATATAAAATGCAGAAGAAGAGTCCCCAGTCTAGAAGCTGAGGAGAACTCTTCCTCTTCCACTCTCCCCTATGCTGTGTATGTTGAAGGTATTTGATTGACAAGTGAGTTCCAGTGTTTCCCTGACGTGCTTAATTTTGTGCTTGTGCTTAGAAAGAGTGCACTGTGAATCATGGTCCTGGAAACAAGCCACGATCAGCGTAACTATTCAAACAGTTCTCTTCTGGTTCCTTAGGCCTATGTGTAGGTCTAATCTATAGAGTAGACTGGGACCAATGCTGCTCCCTTGATAACCACTTTTTGATCTCCCTTTGGTAGGAAGAAAGATCTTGGTCGCTCATGAAACTTGTCCATCTATTGGGGACTTTGGTTACTGCTAGGCTTCCTTTTTTGTTTTTCATTTCAAAGCGCAAATGCACAAGGGAACATGAGCCTATGAATTGTCCAGGTTAGCCAGCCCATCCATCCACCTATGGGTTTTTCATCTCTCTCTAAAGCTGCATATGTTGCTACACTAACTCAAGACAAACTGTTTCTGTCTGCTCTTGGAACACCCAGATCTTGCTGATTTTTGATTAGAATGGCTGAAGTCTCCTTTTAGTGCCAAAAAGGATGGATGTATT
>VZSG01000510.1:30330-51895 GCA_013398315.1 Nothoprocta pentlandii | reverse complement strand
AAAAAAAAAAAAAAAAAAAAAAAAAACCCAAAAAAAACCCCTTACATAATGAAGACTTTAATGATCTCTGAAGTTAAACCAGTTCCCAGTTCCCTATTTCTTGAGTACAGTGACTACAGACTTAGGTTCCTCCTTCATAGATTTTTTGTGAGGCTTCTGGTCTTCTTTTTGTGAGGCTCTAATACTTGTCTTCAGTTTTATACTGCATGACCCTACATGTCTAGTTGCTAAAATACAATTACAGATTGATGTTTCAATAAACTTTGGAGATCACCTTCTAATTTTGAAGGAATCATTTTGCAATGTCTGGATACAGTTGTGAAACTTCTCAGAAAGACAAAAGGATCTGTCTCCTGGGACTGTGAACTTTTTAGACCTAATATAGATGGTGTAGACAGTGAAGAACAGCAGTGACTGTAATGTGAAAAATGTGTAATGATATTCCTGTTTAATAAAGCTGGATATATTGCTAATATTCAAACTCCACTGAGTTTCAGTTGGAAGATTGCTTGATTGGTGAACTTAAGAGCTTTTGGCTTGCAAATCAATGCCAAAGACATGTTGGAAATTGTAACCTTTTTTAATATTCAGGCCTTAAATGTCTGAAATAATGGATATTCTTCTTTTTATGTATTTAACTGATGTTTTATAAGTACCAAGTATATGAAGCTGAATACGGAAGGAGAAGTTTCTTTTGCAAAACCATTAATTGTTTCAGAAAAAAAGAGTGTATCTTGATAGTTGTTTGTGGGATGAAGGGAGGAGGGAAAAAACATTTTGTTCTAAAACAGGGAATTTTTTATTACAGTTTGTTTGGATCATTTTGACCTTTGGCAGTGTGCAAGGTCAACGCTCAAAAATGTTTAGTTTGATTTCAAATATTACTTTACAGAAATCCAGCTTCTGGACTAGCTTTCTTCATCTCAGTGTTAGGAGGGAGGCTACAAAAACTCCTCATTACTGTCAAGTCTGCTTTTGCCATTATGTCAAAGATGAATATATGAAGAGTAAAGTGCATGTTAAAATTATAGGCAGTATAGAATGAACTCAGTTTAAATGGAGCTTGCACTGTGCTTTTGGAAAAGAGAAGTTGAATGAGCAGCAAAGATGAGCTTCATACTCACCCAACCAACTGAAAGAAAGTTCCTTTTATATTTTTTTATGAATTACTCGTCACTATTATTTTTTTGTCAGGGGAGCCCTTTTTGTTTGTTTGTATTGAACTGGAAAGAATAACAATGCATTTATCCCACAACAGCTGCAAGGTGCTAAACAGATAAAGCCTAAGTTATGGAAGATTTTCACTCCTTTTCACCAGTCTCCCAGCAGGACCGTTGGGGTCTATCTCTTCAGCTTAGGACTTAAGGCTGTCAGCATGTTTGCAAGAGCAACTATCTATTGCAGTGTTTGTGCAGCATGTAATTTTAAAGTTTGTAAGTTTAATATTTGCATAATTTTTAAACCTTAAGTCCTGTGCGTCTCTACAATTTAGACTTCTCAATGGTAACCATCAGGAGTATGGATTTGATGATCTGAGATATCCTCTGTACTGAACTGAGACGATCTTGTTCATTCTTAAAATCAGAGTCCAGATAGCGGCAAATAATACTGGCAATAAATGCCACTGCAGTTCACTCTGCTTTACATGAATTCTTCAGATATAAAGTGCAAGTTCATCTGATAATTACAAAATTAGCTCAGGAGCAGGTGAAGATTTCTCTTGTCTTCCTCTAGGTTTTGCAGGACTTTTAGGTAGAAAGTTTGATGTAGGGTATTAGAATCATACAGGAGATGCAAGAAACACTGTTTCTCAAGTAGGGTCCTCAGACGCAGAACTTACTTCCTGTTCTTGGTCCTAAATAACTTGGAACTGTTCATCCTCGGGATTTTTTTTTTGGTCTTGTACATTAATCTTTCTATAGATAAACGTTCCAAGGAGGAGAGCATTGTGTGTTTTCCTTTGACAGAAGCTTTTTTTTTGTCTTTTTTTTCTCTCCTATTTCAAGTTATAGGGCATCTGATGGTTCATTGTTTTGTTGGGAATACATTTTGAAGAAACCTATCTGAAGCCTTTTTTTGAGACTCTATGATGTCTTTATATATGTAGAAATACACTTTCCAGATACAAACATGTTACAGAATAAATGGTACACATATTTTTAGATTTTAAGATTATCTAAGAAATATCTTTTGTATAGATTAACTCTAGAAATTAATGACAAACAGCAATGTGAACAAAAATGGAGATCTTAAGTGTGAATTGTTGAGAAATTTCTTCAATTGTTAGCTGTTACTTAAGGTCCTATGTAAGTGTTCAGTATGAACAGAAGAATGACACTGTCGTTCAGCCAGATACTGTATTTACATTATTCACCTGCTAGTTAAAGCTCCCAGCTTCCTCACCCGCACCCCCGTTCATAATCTTCAGTGTGGGAGACCAAGGCCTCATGGCACTTGTTTTCTGTAAACTTTTGTTGAATGATTTTACTCCCTGTCCAGTTCCCTTTAGACTGCATATCCCATGGCTTGAATTTAACCATTTTAGTCCATTCTGTAGAAGAGAGAAGCACTTGCAAAAGATTGCTCTCTCCCTGTCACTCTTTTTTCTACTCCTCAGCATGATAATGCATTGAGTAACAGTTGGCAGGTTTGTTAGTTGTTTTGAGAGCTAGAAAAACCCTTTTTGTACCTTGGAGACTAAATGCTGTTTGGGAACTAAGCTAATGTTGTGTACTATGTCAGTTTGTTGGCTATTTTCTCACAAGCTCTTTTGGAAAATCCCTATAGTCCTCATTCATTTCTTCCCACCATTCCCTTCCCCCACTTTCATATTACAGAAGATACCTTAATTTCTTCTGTTGTCAAGTTGCTTGAAGAGCTTCTGACTTTTCACATCCAACTGCTATTCCCAAAGGACCATCTAGAAATTGTTCACCCTGACTCATGTGAAACTCAGCTAAATCTCTTCTGATCAAAAGATTTTATTAAAAAATTGTTTTCCTGAGAAAATAATATCTGACACTGTTATTTCCATTTCAAAACAGCTAACATCTGTGGAAAGCACATAACGAACGCCTGAGGAATTTCTGCAGACTTGAAATCTGTGTCATGTTTGACTTTTTTCAATTCCTCTATAGAAAGAAAAAAGGAAGAAAACCCCCAGAAAATAAAATCTCAAAATCTCACTACGGTTTTGATTTCCGTACTCATTGACCTTATCAATGAAGTTGGTCATTCCCTTTATCCTTCACCTCTTTTTTTAAGTCCCTTTTTGGGGGCCACTCCACACTCACAGTTGTCCTGTTGCTAATTCAGTGGTAAAACCAACATGACTGAATTTAAAACTGAAAACCAATGACTGAAATTAAGACTAAATTGATTCAGTAGGTTAACTTTTTTTTCCTACTATTCACACAACATTTAATGATTCTGTCATTTTTTTTATCTTGACTATATTGACCCTTCTTTATAGTAAATTAAAGGCAGATCTTTGAGGCAATTGACAGAATAATTCAGTGTTATAGAAAAGCCTTGTAACAAGAGGTGTGTTTGTGTATAAATAATAGAGCCCAATTTTTGTTTTTGTCTCCTAAATGAGCACAGTAATATTCAAAACTAGGCTGCTATTGGGCACACTAGGAAAGCTGTCATGTAGCATGACAGTCTGTAGCATGTTTATGACATTACTGGATTTCAGTTTGCAAGCAACTGAGAGACTTAAATGCCCTTTTATATTCAGAGATCATTATTTACGCTATTAAATCCCCAACACAATTCTCCTTGATACTGTCAGTTATATATTCTGCTGTGAAATATAAATTGTTTACCTGTTCTTCTGTTTCTATCCGAAGACTAGACACATCTCACTGAGAATTTAAAGCTATGTACTTTCCTCAGTTTGCCAGGGAAACTTGATCCACAGGTAGGAGAGTGGATACACTATTGATAAGTGATTTTAGTGTGTAATGAGGATAGAATCTTTTTTTTTTTTTTTTTTTTTTTTTTTTTTTTCAGAAGGCACAAGAACAGGCAACAGACTCTACAAGATGGTATAGCCTATAGTTTGATTGGTATCAAATGCCAGTTGAAACTCAGTGCACTATAGCCTAGAAGCCAAATGTGGGAAAATTGGGGGTTGTATAGGACACATAAGAGATTCATTAAGCATCTCCAAAAATGTGACCAAGTCTTACTTTCTTCACAGATATTTATACTCCTCTTGAGTTGTCCAAATCTGTGGAATATTTTAGTAGTCATAGCTCATGCAAGTCATGATCTCAAGCTCATGCATGTTTTTCCTACTTACTGGAGAGATCATAGGAAGTACTTTTTTATGTGGAAAAGAAGGAAAATATAGTGTTTACATGAATCAGAAGTAAAAACAAGCTTCCTGTTTTCTCTTAGTATTAATTTTACAATAAAATTTGGAAACTAATGCAATGGCAGAAAGAGGATAATATTTTGTCCATGTGTCTTCAGCCAGTATTTCTCATCCTTGAAGCTTTTGTAAATGAAAATCCTGCAAAAACTAAAGACGACAGTGGTAGGGAGCCTCAGTTTGAAAGGGTTTGTGCAGCATGCCATGCCCTGACTCCAAGTGCTCCTGGTGCTCTGCAGCTTGGGATTCCAACATCATAGACACAAAAAAATAAAATTGTAATATGCAAATTGTTGATAAAGGAATGTTACACTATTATGCAAGAAACATAGGGCTTGTAAAACAGGGCTATTGGTCTAGCAAAATGTTAAATTTTCAGAAGTGTTTGGAGTAGATGTCACTTCTGTAGTCTTGATTAAATATCTATACAAATCTACTGGTTTTAGGATGCACTGTTTGCTAAAGTAAGCACAGTTTTTGACATTAATAGTGTGTTGCCAGTGGAGACTTGAGCAATTCCTTCTAGAAAAATACTGCAAAAGGACAAAGTATGCATTTATAAACCTGCAATTGCTGTTCAAACTTGAAGCTAAACACAACGTCTTTGCTCTGTAGATTTGTGTTTGTTGTTAGGTTTTAGCAAAGTGCCTTGGTGCAAAATGACTGGATTAGACTTACAGTCTACAGTCTACAATTTTTGCTCAAAATTGGTGTGCTAATATTTTGTATTTAAAGCTAGAACATCTGTGTTTTTCTTTTAATCTGAGTTTTGATTTGCTTCAAATAAATTGTGCATGCATTGCTATTTTGGGCTTCACACAATCTAAGTCCTTTTTTTCTGTCACTGGATAAGAGAATGATTTATCATACCAGCTGAGGACAGGAATGTGTACAGTACAAAAGCTTTTTAGCAAGCTGTTTGCATACTTTAGAATAATATTGTTCTGCTGATCGTTAGCTGCCATTTCAGCTTAAAATTAAGTTTACGGAATTTTTTTTCTATGTTTAGATTCTGTGCACAGTAGTGCAGTCATAATCACTTTTGAAAATTTTTCACAGTATTCTGAAATATATAGGCCTGCTGATCTTGCTTATAACCCAGCAAAACTAAACTCAGCCAAGAACTTTTGGAAGATGTTTTCTAGGCCAAAGTGACTCATAAGGAGAGGGGAACAAACATGAATTATCCCTCTGCTGTCTTTGCACACATTCATCATCCCTCTGCATGCTAGCCAAAGGATGTCTTTTCTGTAAAGACATTAGGCCAAGAAAATAGGTATCCTTTAATAAAACTAGCAATCTGGTTGTCTTTCTCCATCTAACTGGGAGACCTCTTCACTGCTCTTGATAAATGTTAACAGTGTTTTGTTTTTCTTATTTGCTTGAGCTATTTCCAGGGCTTCCCTTGGCTTTTGGTCAGAGCCTCTGCATGACTGATGGAGGGGAGGAATACACAGAGCTTAAGGCTGCACCTGCTCTGCCTGGCGCGGACCAGTTAGTACTGATTTGCATTTAATACAGTGCCTCAACTGCAGTGAGACAAAATATATGTTGACGCTGAATTATACTCAGATGCTTTCTTGTTGACTGTAATAAATTGAGCTGACAGCCATAGAGAGACTTGGTTTTTCTATTTTAGTCAAAGAGCACAGGCAATAGCCTTGTATACTCTCTGTTTTGCCTCATTTCTGATACAAAGGATAACATCTATAAATTGCAGAGCATTTTAGACTCCATCTCTATTCTATCTTTGAAGACAATGCTGGAATATGTAATGAAAGAAAGAGACTAAAGGAAAAAAGAACAAGAAAAAAAAGCATGATGGGGGTGGAAAGGAAAGCCAACAGCTCTCGAAGTTTTTGGTAGTGTTTGCTGCAGTCTGTGGGAAGGCTATAATGAAAAGCCTAGCGGATACTTTGATTTCTAAGTGCTATCTCCAAGCTAGTTATACCTTCAGATGGGTACGGACTATTTTGTTTAGTGCAGTGCTGTTCAAACACAGTCAGATCTCTTGGTGCATTAGTGTGTGTCTCAGTCTCCTTGGGATCTAATGCTGAACATCTGTGTAGACGTTTACTGGCTTGACTCTTAATGTAAATGGCTGTCAGTCATTATTTTTAGTTATCCCTAAAATGAATCACATTCATGCTTGATGAGCTTTAAGTGCTACATTCCACTCACCCCTTGGCTCTCTATACAGCTTCTATAGAATTACTCTGTGTTAATAAGAGAAGTTGTCTGGGGCTCAATAAATGCTCTGATAGCTGTGAAAAAATATTGACAACGTTACAGAGTTTTTGCAGTGTTAAGCAAGTGTTGTGCTTATTCATGTAGTCATACATTACATTAAATCTGCGAATGACTTAGATGGGTATGTGGTGCTAATCTCTATTTGGTTATTGTTTAATAACAACTAAGGAAAACAACATTTTTGTTTGTTTTCTACTGGAAGGATTCAATGCATTGTTCAGTGGATAGATGTTATTACCACAGATACCCAAAAATCGTATTATGATTTTAGAGAGACTATATATGGCAATCATATTTCATTCAGATAGCATAGTTATATAGTACTGATTATGTAAAATTTATTGAAAAATGTCTACATGATAGAAGGCTTTCTGTTGACTAAAATTGTCTTGAGGATGTCCTCTAGTGTCAAGAAAGTGGTATTGCTGCTTCAAGTACTAGGCTGCAGGTTCTGATGCGAATTAAAGATTCTGATAGGAAGAGCTAAGGAGCGATTCATAGTCACAGGGTAAGATACAGGAAACTTGTTCACAGGCTAAGAAGGAAGCATATCACATGTCCCTGCAGTAGTTTAGAGGAGGAAGTCTTTGATGCTTTGCTGGCGTGTGCTTGAAAAGAGAAGCAAGGGCACTCTTCCTTAGGGCTTTATTGTTAATTTTGAGACTGTAATCTGAAATAAACTAATTCTGCATCAAAGATATGTAATATCACATGTGATATTCATTCCTGTACAAATTCACTATAGTATGGCTTGGCAAACATCAGAACAATCAGTCATTGGTGGTACTTTACTATCTTCAGAGCTGGGTGTTCCTGCTGATCTGGGCTGAAGGCAGACATCTTTTCCTCATAATGAGATTACCATTGACATCAGCATCCATGTTCTAAATGTAAAAACAGACATTTTGTATCCTATCCTAGTGTGTAGTAATAGACTCCAGACTTCACATCTGAATCCACTAATCCAGAGACTCATTTTGCACCAGCTCCATGAATCAGAACATACCATGGAAAGAGGCTAGAGGAGGCCAGGCAAAGATGATTTCTGCAATGGGAGATTGTGATGGAAATGGAAGACTGAGGCTTATGGCCACCTGGATTCTGAAGCACATCTTCCAAAGCAACTTATGTAAGATAGAACTGGTGCTTCAAGCTGTTACTCATATTTAAATATGTTAAAGTTAATCCAGTTATAATCCAGAATAATTTAGGCTAGCCTAAATTCAGTATAATCTCTGAAAAATTTACATAATGCGGGGCTACTTTTCTTCCATGAAATAATTGTGTTGGAGAAACTCATTACTGTCATGCGTCTTCTCTTTTTTTGCTCACTGTTCTCGCCTGCATTTCATATAATTCATATAATATTGTTTATGCAGACAGATGATAAGCAAATATTTAGAGCCATGATGGGAAGATATGCATAGACAGAATGTGTTTGGAAGGAATGCTAGAGCTGGCATTCCACTTATGGACAGACTATGTTTGAATTAGCTCTCTCAAGAGAAATAGAAGAGGCTTTCTTCAGACTCAAGTCTCCTTGGTACTCAACAACTGTGTCATACTCCAAAGGAGAGGCTAGGTTTTTGCCAGAGGAATTTAATATAGTTAAGGAAATCTGTTTAAGGAAAGAAGTAACAGTGAAGAGGAGGTTTTCAGAAAAGGAAACCTTCAAGGAAATGTCAAGTACTAGTACAGAGAAGCTATTTTTCTTGATTGTGTTTTAAGATACCTATTATAGCATAAGTACAATATATTTTACAGACTATACATATTTTCATTTAAAGTGCTTCATACAGACGTGGTAAATTGGACGAGTAAATAAATGGTTGGATGATGGAACTCAGAGTCAGAAGTTAATCGGTCATACTCTACCTGGATTCCAGTAACAAATGTAGGTAACACGGGGAGTTTAGTCTTAAGACCTGTCATTTTAACATCTTTATCAATGATGGAGTACGTTCTTGTCATATTTGCAAGTGGCAGCAAACTGAGATGATCATTTGTAGCAGTGCCATCCAGAGGAATCAAGACAGGTTGAGGGATGGGCCAACAGGAACCTAATGAAATACCACGGGGACCTGGTAGAGTCCTGCTCATGAGCAGGAATAACCCATTACAATGACAAAATCTGAGGATGGACCTGCTCAAGAGAATCTCTGCTGAAAAGGACCTGGATAGCCTGGTAAATGACAAGCTGTGCAGCAGCTAGCAGTAGGCCCTGGTGACATAGTAAGTCACCAATGTTGCCCAGATCTGGATTAACAGGCATACAGCCATTAGGCAAGTGTTTTTTCCCCTTCACATCTGGCACTCATTGGACCAAATCAGGAATACTGCGTAGAGTAGTGTGTCTAGTTTGGGCCCTCTAATACACAAAAGACACTGAAGAATTGGCGTCAGTCCAGTTGAGGTCCACCAAGATGATGAAAATACTTGGCCTATGAGGAGAAGGTGAGGGAACAGGGCTATTCAGCCTAGAGATGACATAGCTTCAAGGAGATGAAGCCGCAGCCTCCTATACTTAGAAGGATGCTCCCCAAAGAGGCTCTTCACGGTAGTGCAGATTATAGATTATGGAATATTATAGTATGTTAAGCCTTGTCAGTGTGAGGACAAATGTTATGTTGTACCAGACTGTCTGAATGAACTGGGGTAAGGATATGCAATATAGCTGAATAGGAGTCTTTCCAGGTGCTTTTTGAAAAGTGGCAATGCAGTTCATAATGCCAAACAAAACACAAAAAAATGGCAGGTAAATACAGAATTTTAGAATAGGAAATTTTGGAATATTTTTAAAAGCAAAATAAGCCCAAAGTAAAACAATACAAAGTATGATAACTCGGTGGGATGTCAGCATAAAGTCTGGAAATGCACTGTCTGTCTTAATATATTAAGTAATGATGTTGAGCGGTAGAAAGCTGCTGAAGAAAGTGTAGTATAATACACTTTGTGTAGTAAAGTGCAGTAAAATAAGTTAATAACTTTACAAAAAAAGTTAAATGCTTTTGTTATTCCATGTCCTACAAAACTTTGGGGGAAATACACAGCCTGTTAATAAAGATGAGTCACTGTCTGAGATTACAAGTGTCAAAAGAGTGAGTGCTGGAAAAGTCTGATAAACTATGTAGCAAAAATTCACAAGAACCAGCTGTTCTGTCCATCCCTTTTGGCTGATTTCTTTCCATTCACTTTGTCTCTGATTACAGTAATTTTGAAATCTGGAACTTAGCTTGGGATCAGGATACCAGCATGCACTGACATTGTCATTTTCTTGCTATCAAACGAGGTACCTTATTTTTACTAATAGATTGACGTGCAAGATTGTATCTTTTATACCTTGGGAGTTCAAAGGCTTGCTCATAAGAGTGGGAGAGCAGGAAAGAAAAAGCAATTGCAATCTCTCAGAAGAGTAGGGTTAGGGTTTTCATTTGTCTTTGTTTTCTTTTTTAAGCAGCACATCTGAAAGAATGTTCTTTGGCATCTTTCTTTTCCTGAAGGCCGTTAGCAGATCCTGTGACAGATTTATAAGAAAAGGAGTCCAATAAATGAGTCACACACAAGAAAATGAAAATTGTAATTAACATCTATATAGCATATTTTATCCCAAAGGCACCACTCTATTTAATAGACAGCTCTGGTGAAGGGTTCAGTGCAAACCAGGAATGAAGTGAAAAAGAGCAAGTATACTGCAAGTAAGTCTCTACTCGAAGTATGGCATTATTGTATGTTATTCAAAGAAGATAAGATTATGATTTTAAGGTCATGTTTTACAGACTCTCCTTCTGCTTTAAATTAGAACAGGAAGAAGTTGAGTCAGCTAGGTTTGGCTTGTCAAAATAATCAGGAACGATAGGTGAATCAGAGCTGAGCCCATTTTTTGGAAAAAAAGTGTAAAATCCTATCTCCTGCTCATCTGCCTGTTTTCTCCCCTTCTTCTTTCTTTCTTTATTTTTTTCTTCAGACCATATTCGTGTTTTCACTGTACTTGCTGGTCTGGGAAATATCAACATAGAACTAGAAAAACTTTGTTCTGTGCCCAGATTAGCTGTGATACCATCTTGTTAGAATCTCTGTCTTTGAGCATCTACCCTAGTGAGACTCACTTGAAGCTGAGGTAAGCAAATAGACGTTTGAGTACTCGCAATTTTTACTTAAATGTTAATTCGGCACTGAAGAGGAGGAGGAGAGGAAATCAGCATTTTTGACTTTTCCATTACATTTCCTGAATGATTTTAATCTGTTTGGGATTTTTCCATAATTGTTTTTACCTATTTTTTTCTTGTCTTTTGTACTTAAGCATAATAATGCAAAACTGGTGTGAAATGACCCTTCCACGTTTAGCCTTTCGCTTCTGACATGATCTCCACAGTCAAAGGAAGGGTTATATCATTCAAGATTTGTGTGGATGAGAGTAACCTGAAGAACTTCTGGGTTAGATAATTTCTGCTGTGAAGTGTGAGGTCCAGCTTTTATTTTGGTAAACCAAAAACAGATGCCGCCTCTACTTAAATGGAAATTGTGGAGCAACCCCAACAAGGGGAGAAATCTGATACTTGAGCAGAACTGCAGATATGTCCAAGAGCGCAGGATAGGGATGGAAGTCTCAGGAACTCCCTTCTCTTCCTGTGTTCGTTTTTGTCGCTGCCATAATCAGTGTCCAGTAAACAAAAAAATTTAGAAAAGAGGAAAGCAGAATTCAGTTTGCTTTTCTTTCTTTTTTTTTTCCCATTTGTTTCTTCCAACCAAAATTCTCCCCAGAAGTCCATCATGTGAGAAAATACGTGAACAAAATAACAGATGGATAGATGGATGATGCAGATGCAGGGAGCGTAGTTGGAAAGTGTACAGGAATGTCATATACTGATTTTGAACTTCTGTCATATAGTTGACAGAAATTTAAGCTAGCATTTGCTTATCAAACTGTAATTAACTCTGTTGAAACCAGTGCTGGTGTGATGGAAGGGAATGCACAGTGACTTGAGTCGTGGAAATCAGGGCTGACCGGAGTTTCTTTCTGTGGAAGTGATCAGAGGGAAAGAGACCCAACGAGTCTGACAGGGTTTCAAGAGGGAAGCTTAAAAGTGTGGAGAGCATACCCAAAGGAGAAAGAAAAAAAAAGAAAGGACTTTTTTTTCAGATATCAGGATTTTTTCAGATTTTTTTTTCAAAAAATCAGAAAAGGAAAGGAGGAACTAGCAGCAGAAAAGCAGGAGAGTGATTATGAAAGCAGGAATAGGAGCACATTTATTTCTTTGAGAGGGTCTAAAACCTATTTTCTTAGATAGTCAAATAAGTAACACGTTTCACTAAGATTTTTCTGAATAGATATTGGCTAATTTTATGTCTTGTTGAAAGGTATCTTGTGATATTTGTAGAAGATTCAGCAATGCAGTGCACCTTGAAAGTAATAATAATATATAATATATTAATATATTATATATATAATCATATTTATATATATAAATATATAAATGAATATATTTATATATATTTGTATTTATTATATAATGTAATAAGTAATAATAATATATGATATAAACAGCTGTTTGTAACCAAGCAGCAATATTCCATTACTTCTCTTGAGAGATTACTCTAACAAATGACCAGGTTCTTATTTTTAATTTTGAAGAGGGACAAACAGAATGTGCTTTACAGAGAATTTTCCAAAATATGTATTTCCAAATTGCGTTTTTTAAACAAAAATAGAAGAAAAACACATTTGCTCTGTGTATCCAGTTCTCTGTTTTTTGAAACTTGTTTGCCAACAGGTGTGGTCAGGTCAGTGTTTTGAGAGTCTCCTATCCCTGGAGTCTATGTCCATGTCTCTATGGACATTTCAGCACCTTTTTTTTCTTAGCCAAATTGTAGCTGTTGCGTATATCTGTTCTTCATGTTTGTAGGAAACAACTCACTTTTGAAATCTGAATCCTCTCAAAGATGCTTGAGTTGTTCCCGAATGAGGTTTTTGATAAGGGTCTATGTATAACATTACCTTCCAACTCACTATTCCCAGATCAGAGTTAGTGAATCAGGTAAAGTTTAACTATTGCCAGCATTAAAACAAGATCATATGGTCAGACTCTAAAACTTTTATGCTGTCCATACTGAGCTGAAAGAGCTTCAATTTCCTTGTATCAGTCTCTAGGACCAGTACTGTTAGTTTCTCTCTTGAAATTACTCTTTCCAAATTATGGAGTAGATGGGATCTTTTAAATATAGTACTGAAGTGAACTGAAGTGAAGGAGCACTGTCAGGAGGTAGGAGCGGGAACAGACCACGCTTAATGCAGAGCTTTATGCATTTCAAGAGACGGATAGTTGCTTGTTTCTTTGGTTGTTTTGATTGTTTGTTTTTGAGCAAGCAAGAGCATGCAAAAGATCAAGTGGGAGAGTGTGAAAGAGCAAACAAGCGAGAGGGAGCATGGAAGAGTGAGTGAAAGATACCAGTACTTAATTTCATAGTTTTAATTGCTCTGAAGAGATGTCTCCCAGATACTGAAACTAAATTCTTCCTTACTCACTTGTAAAACTTTTTATCTCTTTTCTGTCGTTTCACCCTTTCCCTCCCAGCATTTCCGTGTTGCACTGAGTCGGATCAGTGCAAACACTGAGTGAAACGGCTGCTGTGACTGCAAATGCAAAAGCAGTTCCATGAATGTGGCTGGCACGAGGATACAGCCCAAGCAGGGAACCTTGTTGCCTCTTAGCTTTTGCCGTGCATTGTGCTCATTGTCTCAGCAGGCTTGCTTGAAAGGGGGAAATGTAAAATACTTCTAAACAGGCGAAATCAAATAAGCATATGAAAAGTAACATTTATTTTAAAAATACAGATCTTTCACTGAATAAATATTTATCATACCAGTTGCTGGATTCATTCAGAAATTACTATCTATATTGCATGAAGGAAAATAATATATAGCCTAGATTAAGCTTAAGCAAAATCTTGAGTTTGCAGAAGTACTGGGTTTAAGAATACAAAGTTTTTTTCCTTGAGTCATATGAATATTAATCTTGCATTTTAAGTTCAGCTTCCATGGACAAAGAGTGAAACTGTCTCCCCTAGCAGTTTCCAGCTTTGAGAGGTTTTGATGTGCAGCTGGTTTTATCTGCATGAACTGTGAGCGATCATCTACGTTAATCGCTTGCTCTGAGAGATGCAAAGACACTGTAACAAAGCCCAGGAGGTATTTTTAGGGGGAGTCTAAAACTGACTGCCTGACTTTTTATTTATTTATTTAATTAATTTTTTTTAGGCTAATTCTCCTTTTTCAGCAAGCGCGGGTGATGTCATCCTGTCTCCTCCCACTGAGTAAGCCAAGCTCGTGTCAAAGGGGTGCTGCCTGTGTCCCAGGGAGAGCAGCTCGCTTGCAACCGCAGCTGCAGCACCTTGTGGGATCAGCCCCGCTCAGCACCTCTCAGAGCCTGAGGTTGGCTTTGTAGCCATGGTAGAGAGACTGCTCTTTCTCCTTTTCTGTGGACATATTGCACTAACCCTGGGAAATGCTCAGAAATTGCCAAGAGGCAAGTAGCTATGACAACTTTCTGTTGCTTTTGTTTTTGTTTTTGTTTTTTTTTTTCTCTTGTTCGGGGTTTCTTTTTAATGCCTATATTTTGCTGTGGAAATTTGCTTTCTGCATGTTAGGAAAGATTAAAGGTACTTGAAAATAAAAGCTCAGTTGACAGGGCAAAGTCCAATTCTAAGAGAATATCTTTAAAGCTCTTGAATAGAATAAACACAAATCTTTCTATTGTATCTTGTGATTTTAGTGAGAAGTGCCATGAAAGAAAGTAACTATATTCAATGATTTTATCATTATTTGGACGGTAATGTGTAACAGGTTTAGAGAGTAAAGTCTCTGATGTGAGATCTTAAGGAAAATATGACTTAGATGCACCCTGTGTTGTTGGCAGGAGAGTTCAGTTTTGCCTTGAAAAAGGTCTGTCCTTTCCATTTGTATCCATTCTTAGTGTTAGAAAAGAAATTCACTTTTTCAAGACAGCTTGCATGTGCTCTGAGGAGATTTTTTTTTTCTTCTTTAGGAGCAATGGCATTTAAATCTTTGCTTTCTTCAAGAAGAAGGAAAGCACAAAGCTTTAATCCTGTGTGAATATTTGTTTAACTATTCTCTTCTGCTGGAATCTAGAAGTACAGTACATTTGCAGAGCTGGCAAGGCTATTTTCTCTCCATTACTAACATGACCCATGTAATATTGGCATTTTACTACTATTTTATTACTGCAGGAAGAACAGCTGTATTATTAAAATGAAAATAACGTGTCTAAACCTAGATTGGAAAGCACTTTGTAGTAAGTTTGGCTTTAGAACAGCACTTTCACAACTGTTCCTGTACTGCACGTATTGCTCTCACTTTGGAGGAGTACTTGCCTAAGTCCATTCTGCTTTGTAATGCCTTTTACATCTGCAATCTGCTACAACCAGGAATGCTTAGAGAGGAAGCTGGAATTTAGTTGCTTGTGGCAATCATTAGCGACAGTTCAGCAGGCTGAAGGCTTCCTAGGCAACTCTCCTTTGTGGATGTGTATACAAAGATTGTATGGAGGAGCATTGAGATGCTCTTGTGGAAGTGGCTTATCTCCCTTTAAAAAAAAAAAAAAAACTTATCCTGTGGAATTGGACAGGAGTTATTGCCAGTGTGTGTTTTTCTGGACGCTGCAAAGAGTGGAGCAATGTGTGGTCTATGAGGAACAAGTATATGACTTTGTTCAGGACAGACTTTTTTTTTCAGGTCAGATCTTAGTTTTATTATAAAGTCATCTGTAGCTAAACTATGCTAACAATATTTTCAGCAGAAGATTGCAATGTGCAGAAACAAATCCTCTACATAGCCCCTATTTTGAGGGGAAGGACTTTACCAGTGCTCTTCTCTTTAAATATTTTCACTTGACATTCTGTTCGCCGCCCTGATGACCATAATTTTGCTTCTACTGTGTAGTTCTGACAAAGCTGCTGATCTGTTGCAGTCAGTGGAAGATCAGCTCTGGGATGCATTTCTTCATGTCCTAAAATAACATCGTAGAAGTGCACTAGTTCTGTTTGCCAAATGCATAAAGCTGCAGGTGGAAACTTTACTTCTGTTGACAGAATAGCTTTCTACAGATTGTTCCGTGCAGTGCTGAAAAAGCTGTCTAATTCTTCTCTTTGCAGCTCTCTTATTTACCTCAGACTGCATTGAAAAGCAAGTGTATGAGTACCTAGCTATTCCTCTGAAGATGTTCAGAGTTGTCTTTTCTATCAATTTTTTTTTCCAGAGGGAGTAGAGAGTTTTTGTGTAAGTTCATAATATATTTTGATTTTTTAAGTATTTTTATAAAGTGGATGTGTAGGGATGTTATTCTTTTAAGAGGGCTACCCTGCCCTGGTGAGCAAACTTAAATTGCAACTAACTCCAGTGATGTTTAAGTCACAGACTCCTTCAGTGAGGCTCCAGAGTCATTTCTACTCAATAGGGCACAGTGGAATCAACTTCATAACCTTACAGAGAAGAATCTAGCCGATCTCATTTTCTGGTGGTACAGCAATCTCTCTCAATGAACATACATTTGTATGTCTCAACATACTCGTTCTCACTGCTGTTTTGGCATTCCGGTGCTCAGCCTTCCCACAGAAGGTGAACACACTGATCCCTGGCCTCGTGCACTGGGACTTGCTTCCAGTGGTGCAAGGTGGAAAGAAAACCTTGCCTCCTGAGGCTGCAAAGGAGCAGAGCCAATAAATCTGTTGGATGTCAATGACTTACAGAAACACTAGAGAACTTGTTGTGTACAAATATGCCTTTCAGGAGGCTGGAACACACACAATTTGCTTTTCAAGATACTTCTGTGTTTTTACCTCCGTGAGTGCGTGCTTAACTAGAAGTGTTGTTCTAAAGAGAGTTATTTTGATTTCAGGGAGATGGTTGATATTTCCGGTGGGAACTTATCATATAGCAGTACTTAATCTACTTTTATACTACTGTGTTACAATAGTCTTACCTACATAGAAAATAAGCCCTTGCTATCTCTGGTCCTAGTATAGTGCCCTAAGCACAGGTGGATACCCTTCTTTTTGCAATTCTTTGTCGCATTCAGGATAGCAAAGGATTAGATGTTTATAAGCTGTGTCATAATTCAGAATTTACAGTGAGATTTTACAGGTGGAAGTAAAGATAGTGTAATTGGAAAGGCAACGTTAGTGGGTTTTGATGTGAAGGCAGTGGCTTATTTTCTTCTTCTTTTATATATTTATTATGTTTGTATCCCATGAGTTTCTATTTAAGGAATGAATACTGAGAGAATTCTGTGCTCTGAGAGGTGACAGAAGAGCCGAGAAGTTGATGACACTCCCAGTGGTCTTTTCTTTATTAATTTTTAAGACATTGCCCTTTCATTTGTGTTCAGCTTCTAAAGTTTTGCTTTTTGGGGGGATCTGTGGTGTCCCACTTGTTTTTGTCTGTTCCCTTATATCACTATGCCAGCAGTATCCAAAATCCAGACTGTAATGCTTCAGTTCAATATTGTTGTACTGTAAATAACATGATGGGAACACTTCACAGGAGGAAACAATTGCAATGCATAAATGTTGGAGTTGATAAATGGAGAAAGCATGATGAGCTGTATGATTCTATTAAACAGAAATATTCCATCCTCAAAGAAAGCCATATGGTCATATGGTATCAAAATACAGTACCAAAAAAAAAAAAAAAAAAAAAAAAAAAAAAAAAAAAAAAAAAAAAAAAAAAAAAAAAAAAAAAAAAAAAAAAAAAGCGCTCACTTGCTTTCAGGGAATGAGTTAATAAGTAGAGTATCCTGTAACTAAGAGGGAGATGAAAAAGCAACCCTACAGAATCAAAAATAAACAAGTTACAGGACATAGTGCACAAGATTGTACTGTCTTGTAAACCATACTTCACTGACATCTTCGCAATTGGACCACATCCAAATAGTTTTGAAGGCAACAGTTGTAGAACAAGTTCTTAGTGTTTGGTAAAACAGCTTTTTATGGTTTTGATTTTGTCAGTTGACTTTCCAGTTACAGCACAGATGTGCATAAATGTAGTGTTTTTCACTATCGTCTCTGTTTCTGATAGCTTTTGTATGTCTTCATGCTCTATTTCCATTTGTTAGAGTTGAAAAAAAAAAGGTCAATCTTTTTTTAAGCTTACAGAGTTATAAATTTGTAAGTTAAACAAGAGCATGATATTTTATTGGTTTTGCCATGTTTCTGACCTCAGGTTATTATCTGTGGTTTTCCTACTATTTGAATTAGTCACTGGGTAGACTGAAATTCAGGCACATCCATGTTTTCCTTTCCGGGATTCAGTCCCATCCTCATTCTGCTTTCCAGGAAAGGCTAAGGAAATTTTAATTCATCTTCATTCTTGTTGCTGCCTTCTTAGAAGTGAAGAACACAGCCTTGATGTTACTTACTGGACATTTACACATATATAGGGAAATCCAGATCGAAAACTTTCTTCTTTCTATAGTTGTCAGATGTCCTTTCTTAGCAGGAAAGATTACAGTTTTACTGTACTGGTAGACCATGTAGTAGTATTGCTTAAAAACAGAGATAACACTATCTAGATTTCTTTTTCCCTTTTCAGAAACAGGTGTGTTAGAAAGCATGGTAGATATCTGCTAGTTAAGATCTGTATTTATGGTAATTATAACTGCCATCCTTTCTGAGTGGGAACACTGTAACCTTTCCAAGTGTAAGGTTGACATGTGTAAAGGGAATGGGCTAATTTTATTCTTTGCTAAATTTGTTGGCCCTGGTCATGTTATGTAATACTTCTTCTTAAGCAGAGGTTAAACTCGGCATGTGTTTTCACTTACCGGTGTCAAGCAGTTAAAACAATGTTGAGCTATTACATTGTGTCATACTTATTGTACTACAACTGCCAAGTGTTAGTTCTGAAACTTTTGTGGGCCTCCTAAGCATCACCCCTATTGTGGTAGGATAGAGGAGCAGAAATGGTAAGACAGGGAAATCTCCTGGAAGTTGTTTGTTTGCACGGATGATGAAGCCGGTCCAGCAAAATATCACCAAAAACACTGAAATAAATTCCATGTTGTTTATGTTACTTTCTTCATCGTTTGCAAAACCTCTTTATGGGTACTGTTTTTAAAAATACACAGATGCTTTAACTATAAAAAAAATATAGTCTAATAAAGGAGAGTCATTTTCCACCAAAGTATTCTTCTTAATTCTTTTGAATGTCAGGAAAGAGTAATGCAAAATGAACTTGTGTGAAATACTTCTCTTATGTTTAGAGGCACAGAAAGTGCTATAAGATCCTGTGTGAAACCCCAAAGGGATCCTTTATCTGCTGTAATTGAGTGGCTAATGTTTTCAGTCAGTAGTTAGTGTTACGGCAAATTTGGCTACTGTGCAATCTTCTTTGCAGAAAATGAAAACAATCCATAGGAATTCTGGCACTGTAGCAACTCATTTGGCAAAAAATATCTTATCATAGAGACAAACATGCCCTAGAATCACCTAATAACATATCAAAACCAGACTTTAAGGATCAAGCTTTCCAAGGTCAAGGTAATACCACACTTCTATTTACACTGGGAGAAGCTGTGATGCTGCATTATCATACATGCCACACACGGCACTCTGCCAGTATCAAATGCCATAAGGTATGAATGGCTCTAAAATGACTTCACTGTTGGATAATCTGTTTAACCCTTGAGTTTAATGTTCACATTCCCAAGTATCTCTCTCTGAATATTATCTTTCAGTCCTCTTCCATGTCCCCTTTTCTATCCAGTCATTGCAGCAGGAAAAGCTACACAAGTCACTTGAGTGCCATACTCTGAATCCTGCTGCTAGTTGACCAGCCCTTCTGTATATGGATAGTACAGCCAGTCTGCGTACCTGTTTACTGCTGACACTATCTGTATTTGATGTGTCTGGTGATTCTTCATCCTATTTGGGTTGGGGAGGTGTGTACTACGAAGTGCATGTGCAAACATAAAGCTCTGGCTCCTCCAGGGGAAAAAGATAGCTAGTAGTAACCTGCCGTAGTCAGAACTGTTCATGTAGCTCTGAGTGAATTTCTTGTCTTTGGGGAAATTCAAGTGCAGACTTGCACTTGAATTGCAGGTGGTGGTGAGCAGGAGAAATCTGTGCCTCTGGCATGTTCCTATCTGCTGTCTTTTCCAGAAAGCGGGTAGAGATGCCTTCACTGGCACAAACTGTGCAGCAATGTCATGTGAAACTCAGCATCAAGAAAGGCAGGCAGTGCCTTTCTTGGCACTGGGAAAGCATTGGCCTAAATAGGGTGACGTTAGCAAAGAATCCAGTCTATATTTTATTCCCAAGAGAAACAGAGCAGCCAGAAGCAGGCTAGACACCTCTTGGATTTTCCTGAGAGACCTTAGTTCAGGTCCCCCGAGTTAGAAATTGGGGTTTCAGTCATATAGACCAGCACGTATGCAATGCTAAATTGCTTTATGAAACATGAGTTCATTTTATTTTGTTATGAGGATAATATTCTTGCAAATGACTATAGGCAGTCTCATGAGACCAATTTTTGTGTGATCAAGAGCTGGGCCAGCTTCCACAGACCCTCAAAGTATACCAATGGCTTGCTGCTCTATTTGGACTAGATCAACAGCAAGCCTCCCCACCAGAGCAAACTAGTGTGAGGTGCATCAATGTGAACCCAAAAGAGATCAGGCAAATCAATTTTGGCATTTGGTGTCAAAACATCAACAGGAATTTCTCCTGTTGATGCAGTTGTAATGTTGGTTGCCAGAATTACATGTGTTGGCAATCATCGCCTACATAAAGCCAAGTAATCAAAGCATGCAGATACCCAAGCTAGGCTCCAGAGGGATAGTTGCAGTAGGAACATCAGCTGCAAGTCTTCACCACTCTGGAGTTCCTGAGCAAATTGTTGATAAGGAGCTGAGACTCAAGTTCTCCAGCTTTCCTGAGGGTAGTCAGGTAGAGAGTGCCTGTTCGGTAGGAGGTCAGTCTCCTGGCCTTCAGGGAGCATTTGCTGCACTTGTTCAGAAGTTGAGAGAGAAAATCTAAACTCTGGTTTATAAGTTACTATAGAGATGTGGCTGAGATCTATTGATTTAATATTATTTAGGTAGTTTCCTGGAAGTTAAACTGGTAAGGCAAGAGAATTCAGTATTTTTGCTTTCTTAGCCTATATATATTCAAAGTTTTTATATGAAACCCCTAGAACAAAGGTATCACAGCAGCAGGGATCACATAAAAATACTGCTTGAATAAAATCCAACATATAGATCACCTAAACTTGTGCACATCCTCTCTTCCCTCTCCCCTACACCATCCCCAAAGAATATAGGGCTAGTGTGTTACTGAACACACTTAATGAAAGACCATACTTCAGTTCTGTCATTCCAACAAGACACTCGATGCTTTAGGCTCTTAATTTTTACATTATTTTTGAAAGCTCCAAAAAAAATCATGATTCAGAAAAGTAGAAGTTGTAATATTCTTTCTTGTCGGCAGGAGTTGTGGCATCAATGTAAGTGTCTGTAAATGGCAGCAGAGTGCCTGATATGAGTTGATATAATTAATGCTTTGGGAATCTGGCAAAGTTTAGAAGACTAGCAGTATATTTGGGAAAGCATTGCTTTTGAACTTGCCCAGGGAAAAATCTTTTCTGCCTTTGTCAGCTGCTTTCCTCTGCTTTATTTTCATTATTAATGTTAATTTTTCTTTCTATGATCTGAAAGTATTAAATCATTTTAGAGCACATAAACTTGTGTCTAGTTCAAAAATGTACATATGTAAAACTAAAGTGTCCCAAAAGGTTGTTTTCTGATTTTGAAGTGAAATTATTTTTTGGCAGTTTTGAACCCTTTGTTACCACAGTTCAAGCCTACGCATGAACAAGAAAAATATGCATAGAAAAAAAATCAAGACCTCAAAACTTATCAGTTCTTTCTC
>VZSG01000510.1:0-14896 GCA_013398315.1 Nothoprocta pentlandii | reverse complement strand
GAAGTCCAACCATTTGTCCTTGTAGGCTCCTCATCTAGCCCACATCTCTCCAATTTGGCTGCCAGGACACTTCTAGAGATTGTCTCAGAAGCCTTGCTAAGGTAAAATTCACTATTTTCCCCTTGTAATAGCATCATTCTGGTCAATTTGGCCTTGGTAAATTTGTACTGGCTTGTTAACTTCCTTCTTGTCTTTCATGTGCCTGGGAGTAATGGTTTTGTTACCTCTCTGTGGACCAAGATTTGGTGATGATGAACAGACTTATAATTAGTCTATATTAGTCTATATCTTACGAGTTGGCAAAACATACTGATATCAAATTTACTCTGCTAGCACATTTTGCAAATGCTGCAAACTGTCCAGACGCTGCTATCTTAAGCAGTTTTGCCCTTAAAAAATAAGCATCTGATAAAAAGGAAAATGGTGTATTCTGATGTAATAAAGAATGATCATATACATGGAACATATTTCAAAGTGCCTGCTACAATAGGAGGATCTCTCTACATTCTGGGCACGTGTCAATCAATGCAGCAGATCAATATCAGCAGCACAGGTCGTAAAATATAACATCTTCACTCTTCTCTCAAAAATAATTTCAGTTAGAGTTCCAAGTACTGTTTTCCATCATGCCTTTAGTTTCTGATTCTTCAGAAATGTATTGATCTCTGTAGATGAAAAGTGGATTAAGGGAGTGGTTATGCTAAGCACTGCTTGCCAGGAAATGAATAGGTTCTTAAAAAATCTACTGCACTAAGGTCCACGGTCTTTTATGATGATTACTTCAGTATGTTTCTACTTTGTGGGCAGAACCAGACTAACAGCATCTGAATGCCTCACCTGCTTAAGTTCTTAATATCTTGTTGAGCTCTCCCTGATGAGGAGCTGTTGTGAGAAAAGTTCCACATCTCATATCCAGCCATATTCAAAGACCACATTTGCCTTTTGGTGTTTACATTAGCTGGTGCTCTTGAAAGCTTAAAAAGGAGTTAGAAAACTCAAGTGGCTTTTCTTGCTCCTCACACTCTTCTGCGTTCCTTTATGGAGTCACTTTGCACATGATCTGTCGGGTTCTATGGCCAATGTGCAGTTTTCTTCATAGCCTAGCCTGGGTGGAGTCGTCTTGGGTCAGTTCCTTGGACAGGAGAGGAGCCAGGATTGGAAAGACCAGCTCCTCTGGGCAAGAAGCAGGCACTGTCTCATCAGTTCTGTTTAGGTAGGGTTGCATCAGCCCAGGCTGGAAAAAACACCAACAAACAATTACCTCTGAAAGTAATGCTAGGAGGACAGTGCCTGGGGTAGTAAATTATGTCAGAACCAAATCAAGCCCTATGGTACAGGACAATAAATGATCCATAAATTAAATCAAAACCAGGATTTGAGGTTGTTTCATTAGCAAGGACTGTCTCATAGAAAAATGATTTGCTGTTAAATCAAAAATTAGTCTATCAGAAATGATTCGAGTTGAAGGAGTTTTTTAGCACAAATATTTTCCATTAAACTCAAATTAGTTTACCTAATGAGAAAATAAATGAATGAAATTTTCTAAGATTTATGAGAAAAAATAAGAAATATCTTACCCTAGGAGTAAGAGGCAGGTTGTCAGAACTCTGTCCAAATAGGCCTTAGAAAGTTTAATTTCTGTTCCCTTTTTCAGCAGAATTGCAGACTTAGTTATTTTAATTTACTTCTTTTTTTTTCTTTCAAAATTTGTTTTTTTTTTTTTGCTGTGTAATGTTAATAAATGATGAGAAGTGGACTCCAGAGTGAAGAATAGAAATGAGGGCTAGATAGCTAGGATGGGATCCTAAGTTGGAATCCTGTCTCTTTTCAGTTTTGTGACTTAAAAGCAAGGCTAATTAGTGAATTTAACACAATAAAAATTAATTTTAAAGTAACATTTGAATGTAGTCTTGAAAAAGATGTAGTGAAAAGAATGAAGATGGAACTTCAGCAAGTGCATGAGTGACTTGAAAAGAGGTGAAAAATGGCAGCATGTTAGCAATAATTTCATTTTTGTTAAAATCTGTATCTGTATGCTTTTAGAGATTTTAACAATACAGGCAGCGGAAGGACTGTACCTCTCAAGGACCTATTTGTCAGATTCTCTTTTCTCTGAGAAATTTCCCTATTTCTCTGAGAAATACTTGTTCAGTGTATATCCATTAAAAATTGAGAGCTTTATTAGATTAGTGTTAGTCAAACTAAGTAAGCATTCTGACTAAAGAAAAGTCTCAGTAATTTTGAAAGATTGCTCTGAAAAAGGCCTGCCTCTGGGCACTCACACTACGTATTTTCTTCTAGAGGTCTAAGCTGACCTACTGCTTGCAGCTGAATATTGCAGTTCAGGAATAAAATCCAAATAAACTTCATTTAAGATAGAGTAAAAGATAAAAAAGCGAGCAAATCTTTGCTAATGATTTGGGCAAATAGCTCCAAAAGTGTAGCTGGTAATGAATCTACAATTATTCATGGGGCAGAAAAAGGAACTACACCAAGGTTGTAAAACATGTTATGATTTGTAATTGAAAAATTATCTTAAAAGATTGTAAAATATTTTTCAGGAAAGCTTTACTGTACATAGAGGAAACTGATGGACTTACTTGATCCAGATGAAACCTAAATCAGGAAGTATGAGCATTATCAACTCTGCCAGGCATAAAAGTAGTCAGGTTAATCTCAGTGCCATGACTAAATTTTGAGGGGATAGTATTTTTTCTCTTGTGTGTTAGTGCAAATTCAATTTTTAATGTTCTCAGAGACACTTAAATTTGGAACTGACAAAGACCCTTAACTTCATGAATCAACAGAGTTAGCCATGCAGTCAAAATTAGTATTGAGAGGAAAGGATAATATTTCTTATTATCATAATTCCTGTGAACACAGATAGTCCAATAAATTGAATGATTAAGCATTTAAACATTTAAGGTTTTTTTTGTTGTTTTGTTTTGTTTCTAGAAACACTGATCATATCACACAGACCAAACCAAGCACAGGAGTATTTTACACGCCACAGACTCCCCAAGTTTGATTAATGCTTTTCCTAGCATTTAAGTGAGTTCAGCCATGTTTTTCTATATGCCTGTCTAGAGTAGATGACAGGATTGCTCTGCTCAAGTTGTGATATTTTTAATTAGGATGGAACTTAGAACTTATCAGCATCATGTCAATGAGTTGAATGAACATGTTACCAACTCAGTGTTTAATCATTGTTATCATTTTGCTAATACCTTAAGAAATTAAAAGTCTATGATGATTAACAATACCATAGTAGAAGCAGGCCTTGCTGTAGACATCCACTTTGTGTGATAGTTACTCTGCTCTTCAAAAGCCTATTGAGTACGCATGAGTCAAGCGTAGTATTTGATCAAAGTTTACTTAACCCCTTAGAATTCTGCTCTGGTTCATGTAATGAATCCTAATATGTGAAAATATGAGGACAAGAGAGGAGGAGAATGTTAGTCCAAGGAAGTCGTTCCTGTAGTTGAATCAGTGCTTGACTTTCATGACTTGCCCACCAGCTCTAGTGCTCTAACTGTGGTCATGAAGTTCAGGGATGTAGATTCCTGTTTAACTCTTGAATCAGAAGAGCTCTATCAAGGAATAGTAATCACAGTTGATTTTTATTTGATGGGTTCCATTTAGCTTTGTTTCTTTTAAAGAAACTTTTGGTTTATGTCCCTGTTATTGGTCTTCTGTGTTTTTTGGGGGGATATATGTGATTTTCATGCTTGAAAGTTTTAAACTCAGATATTCTTAATAAAAGATATTTTTGATTAGGCTGGTCTAGTTAATTTTATTATAATTGTTTAATAATGCATAGCAAAGCATTAAAGACCTTTCCAAAGCAGCAAACAGCAGCCACATGTATTGAGTCTAGATTTTGTATACTGAATCTGCAAGGAAGAAATAAATGTGTCAGTCCATACAGCTTTACAACTCTGATGCTTTTATCTCATTCATAATTAAATTCCAGGCAGATCTAGGGAGTAACAAAAACATTGTATCATGTGTTTGAGGAACATCTTATAAGGAAAAATGTCAAATTGTGTTGTCATTTTTCTGTTGGAGAGGATTGTCCATATTTCAGATATTTCTTTTCTGTTGAATTTCCACAATATATTAAAGCATTTCAAAAATTGCCTTATGATATGAAAAAAAAAAGGAGGGGAATTTTCATTTATGCTATTTTATTTGTTTATGTTCTCTATTAAGAACAACATTGATACTCCTAAAAAAAAAAAAAAAAAAAAAAAAAAAAAAAAAAAAAAAAAAAAAAAAAAAAAAGATTGCCTAGAAAAAGATTCCTAACAAAAAAGATTAAAATAAAGCTTTATTTTAGGCATGAAAGGGAGAATCTTTTTTTTTTAAATCTCTTAAAGATGTCTTTATTTGTGAGTTGAGTTGAGTCGTGAAGTTCATATTTCAGCAAATTCCTGTCACAAAATACCTGGTAGTGGAATGCCCACCAGACAACTTGAGGTTGTTAAATACAATTCTTGAAATCAACTAAATGGACCAAGAGTTTGTATTGCATTGTGGTCATACTGTTTGAATAGATGATTTCTTTGAAATCAACAGGAAGAGCTAGAAAATACTGAATAGTCTAAAGTATTTCATTAGAATAAGCTTTTTTAAAATTCCTTTCTACTTATGTTTCTACAATTCTCTGTAAATGGAGATCAATATACATATTAGACCAATAGAGAGATGTGCATAATTAAATGTCAACTTGCCTTCTGTGTAGATAGGTCTTGTCTGCTGTGCTCTGTATGTGTATATGAGGAATCAAAGTTATCATCATCAAAGTTATTGTACCTTACCTCAGCTTTATGACTTTCTTCCATACATTGCCTTGAGTGGTTTTGTATAAAAGTAGCATGTGGAACAGTCTTTAATAACCGAGGACCATATATGCTCTTCTAGTGAACAAAAAAGGAAGTTCTGAGTTGTTTTACCTATTTAACTATAAATTGGGTTGCATAGTGTAAAGAAGAATAATAGAAGGCACCTGGATACAGTCCGTTCTGGTTTGTTTCTTAGGTAGCTTTTTTCAAAGTTCTTTGGTTGACATAAAGTGGCTTAGATCCTCTTCAGAGGTATCCATCTCTCTCTGTTCACTAGACACCAGGAATTATATGCAGTTTAGCTTAGCTAGATCCTTCTTTGGTCATCTATTTTTTAATTACTATGTGTCATAGGAAAAGTCAGCTTACCATGTCAGTACATTTAATTTCTTAGAGTCACTGTTACTAAATTAAAAACTTAAGACAGAATTGATTACTAGTTTCTAGTTTATTAATATAAAGTTAAAGGTCTTAATTAACATAGTGAGCTTTATTTTCCTGTATTTCAAGCACCCTAGTCAAAACACGAAATACACACCATTTATGTGTTTGATAGATGTGTTGTTTGTGAGTCCATTTCAATGAAAGGGTGAATTTTAAGTTTTGTGGGAAATGAAGATAATGGATAAGTAATAGGATACAAAATTCCACAAAAGCTGGAAATATAATATGTGTGGAAAAAAATGCTGTTTTTTCTTTTCAAGGTAGAGAACCATTTCTGATGATTAGATACAAGATTCTTCTTAAAATTCATGAAGAATATGTGTCTAACGTCTACAGCCGATAACTCTTGAGCTGAATAACAGAAGAAATCAAACCACCTTTTGATAGATAAAATGAACTTTGAAACATTTCAGAAACAAATATGTGTTTCAGTTTCTCTTTGCTGTGTAGAACCACCAGAATTGCTTTGGAACCAGATGAACCAATGGCCTAGAGAGAAGGAAATTGAGGTTAAAAAGAGGGTTAGGATTTTAGCAAGAAACCTATTTCCGAAACTCTCTCAATACTCATCCTTAAAAATGCTCTATTGACCCTCTGTGTAATAAATGTAGGTTCATGTGTGAATGTAAGATTGCTTCTGTAAGCACAAGTTGAAAGCTAGTGAGCTAGGCTGATTTTACAGATGTACAAGCAAGTGTATTTTTTTGAAAAGTTAACCAGCTGTGTTGACAGCTATCAACTGTGTTGACAGTTTATTTTTCTGAAGTAATGAAGTAAATTTATGTACAGAGTGTTGACATAATGATATTTGGAAAAATATGTTTCATTGGGGGGCTTCAGTTCCATGTCTTTAGTTTAAACAAGACAATCTGTTATCCTTATTAAGGGTGTGGTGTATGTGTCATTAAATTTCATCATTCACATATTTATCAATGTGAATTTGGTACTTATTTTGTGTATTCATCAATGTGGAAATGGGAGCATTGATGTTTTATATAATATGTGACAAGAAAGATGATCTAAAACTGTCCGCAGCTGCCCGATTACAGAGTACAAAGGAGACATAGTCAAACTGCTCAGAGGTCTGAGCAACAGAACAGGAAGCAACAGACACACGTTGGAACATGAGAAATGACATGTAAATATTAGGATTTTTTATTCTACATGAGGGTGTTCAAATCTAGGAGCAAGTTGCCCAATAATGTTGTGGTATGTCTGTCTTTGGAGGTGATCAGAACTCAGTCTTGAGCATCCTGATCTTGTAAGACCTGCTTTGTGCATGCAGTTAGAGTCGATGACATTTGTAGGTTTCTGCCACCCTACGTTATTGTGTGATTCTATGATTGTGGCTCTCTTTGTAACATTTCTTTTTTCACTCTACTGCATGGAGACAGAACTATTTTTAAATGTTTCCCATTTTAAGCCATAGTTGATTTTGAGCCAAATAACCAATAGTTCTCCATGTTAAGGAGCCAAAGTAAATATAAAAAGACAAAATATCAAAAATGAAATTTCAGTGTTACACTATCATTGAAATATTGGCTGGAAAGCCAGACTTGGAAAATGAAAGCTCTGCTATGTACAATTTGAAGGCTACAAGCAAGGTGGTGCTCACAAACAGATGGTGCTAAAGTATTTTCTTAGGGCATGCTCCATTTGTCAAGAACTCCATGAGACAGTGCTGGGTCTTTCATTCATGCCCTCTAAATTATTTGAAATGGTGAAAAATAAACAGTTTCTATGTAAGGCAATAGGAATTCTGCTGATGAAGCCAAATTTGCTGTAAATACAGCACAGCTGTATTCACCCTCTGGTTTTGTAAGGCAGAGTTCAAGGCTTTTCATGCTATGGGTAGGAAGAAAAAACGGTATTGCAGACCATTGTAAGTGCTCATATTCATTTAAACCACATCTGTAGAATAATAGAATAAGTAAGAGCATAACATCTTGCTGCAACAGGACATGGAACTTCTAGAGAGGGTCCAGTGTAGAGCGATAAATATGATCCAGGGATTTGAGTATCTATCTTAGGAGGAATGACTATGTGAGTGGGGCTACTTTAGCCTAAAGAAGAGTAGACTGTGAGGGGATCTTATCCAACATGTACCTGTTGTGTATCCACCATTACCTGAAGGGAGAATGTAAAGCGGAGGTGGACAAACTCTTCTCAGTAGTGTCCAGTGATATGACAAGGGGTAGCGGGTACAAATCAAAACACAGGAAGTTCCATCTCTCTGTAAGGAAGAACTTCCTTCCTGTGAGGGTGACAGAGCCCTGGAACAGGCTGCCCAGAGAAGCCTGTGGAGTCTGCTTCCTAGAGGTGGAAGATTGTGGAGTCTCCTTCTTAGAGATCTTCCAAATCCACCTAGATGCAACCCTGTGCTCTAGATGTCCCTGCTTGATCAGAGGACTTGGTCTAGATGATCTCTAGAAGTCCCTCCCAAGCTCAATCAGTCTGTGATTCTGTGAAGAGTACTTTTGCTACATCTTCAGCAAAGCAAGTGAATAGACAGCTCAAACCATAGCTTAATAAAATAAATCTATTTTTAAAATGGAACTGATTATCCATTAATTCTTGAAGTTTGTTGCTGTATTCACACTTCACTAAGCTTACTTCTGAATGTCCTAGTAACTAATCAGCAAAGTATTAGCAGGAAGTTGATGTATCCTTTTAAATTGGAGAGGGAAATAGAGCCAGCTTCCTGTCACTTCATGAGCCACGTTCTTTCTTGGTCCTAGAAACAGGTGAAAAGCAAAGCTATTGGAAATTTTAACTACACATCTATCATTGCCAACAATACATTGATGTTGTAATGGGGCATGGGACACAATTTTAAAACTTTAGTTCTGTGCTGGTAAATCAAATTTGATCTGTTTCTTTTTTGGAGAAAACAAGCCCTCAGATATTTTATTTGTTTTTAATATTGGAAATTTTACTGTGCCCAACACCGTATCACAAAACAAATACTGTTTTACTGCAAATAACCTGGTGAACCATTTCTCTGTTTATGTCCTCGTTTCCTTCCAGTTATTAAATAGCAATGTAATTGTATAAACCTACTCCTAATCATTACTGTTACTGCTTTGCCTTTGTGGCCTCCTTTTTAACTATTATTTATTACTGGGTTGTAAGACAAAAACCAAAAGGCCTTAACTGAAACTTTGTTGTAGAAATTGATATTGAAAACTGAACATCTCTGTTTCTTTTGTAACTAATGGTTGACCTTTAGCTAAAATCAACCCTTGAGAGCTAGAGGTGGTGGCTGTGCTTCTGATTTCTTCCCTTTTTGATACTCTATGATTAAAGTGATTATAAGACGATAATCCCTGGTGACCCCAAAGTTTTTACAACAAACATCTGGATAAATACTTTGTATTTTATTTTCAATAGCTGCTTCCACATTTTGAAGATGTGAACTTCAGTTAGATCAATTACAGGTAAATTTTTCTAATGTTCCAATATTTATTTACTCTTGGCATCTTTTGCCTACTCCTGACTGCTTTATCTTTTCCAACTTAAGAAACTAATGGTAGTCCCAGGTGGCTTCTTCAGATTATTCAAGGCTATATTCTTCTTTCTGAAGAAGTAAATGTAACTGAGTTTCCTTATGATGCAGATACTTCCATGGGGCTGGCCATGAAAAGGCTTTTGCCTTACAGGTGAGGAGGTGTTTCCCTATAACTTAGGGGTCTTGAAGTGCACTTTATGCTGTTTTAGTTCAAATCTGCTGCATGTTGTCATGCCATTTTGGCAATCACTTGACTTTTGTTGAAGAGAATACTTGCAGATCAGTGCGGAATTTCTGTTGGCAGGCTGGGATGGAAAGACTGCATTTCAGAGGTAGCTGTGGATCCCAGAACACATTTAGCAATGGCCTCAAGGTAAAAGAATTACTCCACAATGCTTAGGGCCAGAGTTTCAGTAACACATGCCAAAAGCTGACAAAAGTGAATGTGAGTTAAGAAAACTCAAAGTTGCCTTACTCTGTGCCTGAAAATGTTCTTTTTTGTCTTCAAGACATTTTAATATTTCTTTGCATTGGAATTAGAGGGAGTCTAGTTCATCGTTCAACTATTTTTCATCAAGAGGACAGAGGTGAAAAATGTTATTTTAAAATCAGAATATGTCAAGGGTATTTGCTGCAAATCAAATGTATTTTCATCATGCTATCATAGCAGACAGGTTCCTGGGATCTACCTACCCCATCCACTGGATTGTGTTTAATATCTATGTGCTGTCCACTATAGGGATGATATTACTCTGAGCTGCCATGCCTGAATTCTGTGTTATTTGTTTCAAATAGTGTAGGATCAGTATGGGAAAAAGTTATTTTGTGTGGCTCATACATAAATCAAGTGATGCAAGTCTTGCTGTCCACATGAATCAAGTGATGGAAATCTTGCTGTCCCCTTAGATGTGAATGTTCAGCTAGGACTATCATTTTGCACTTGTTATAATACAGGATTTAGCAGATTACAGTTTTAACTAATGTAATTGCCTGTCAGTTAAAGATAACAATTCTAGAGTTTGAAGGCATAGAACATTTTACTAGTGTCTTTATTATATATGTTGGAGGATTTCAAAAATCTGTTGAATTTTCTTCCTATTTTTCATTATTTGGAGCCTTGTATATGTTTGAAATTGCATGCTCACAGCAGTCTCACATAACGAAAATAAAAGAAACTGGGATGTCTCCCAGCCAACAAAGCAACCCCACTCCTGCCTTCCCCCATGAAGTATTGCAAAGCTGAAGATCCCAGGAATTGAAGTTTACAGAAGTCCTGCAGTCTTTGGGGATCTTACAGAGTTGGATTGGGGAAGGGGTGGTGGCTTCCTGCTTCTGTCTTCCTACTTAATGGATCTTCAGATAGGGGAAGAGTCTATCTGGAAACCTTAGTGACCTTTTGCTGATAAATCATCTATTCTGGCAATTATAGAGTGCTAATCTTCTCTGGGTGTCCCAGTGACTGAGCAGGCACATGTCTCCCATCAGTTGTCTTTTTTTTTTTTTCCTATACAGGTAAAGGGCATTAAGTGTCTGGCCTGGGTCTTTTGGTTCAATCTGCAGACAACTGCAAGTGCTTGTCATTACTATTAACATATCTTCATAGTTTGGAAAATGTGGTTTCTGTTGGTCTCTGGTATCTGTTTTGCTTATGTAAGCTATGTGCTTATGTTGTAACTTCCAGTATCAGTCTGCTCTTACTTCTGAAGTCTCTGTATCTCTGCTCTGCATGTGTGTGAAAGACAGAGGGAGAATTTTGGTATTGCTCTTTGCTGTTTAACAGCAGATCTTACATCTTTTTGTGCTTTTATTCAGTCTTTAGCTCCTAAAGTGAAATTACTTTGTGGTACAACTTTATATCTCGAAAAGCAGAAGAAAAATGATATCCAAATGTACTGTTTTAATCCTGGTATCATAGTGCTTGGGAGCAGTTGTGACTGCTTAAGCATTGGGGCCAACAGTTTTGAAAACTTATTAAGTGTAGTAGTGATAAATGAATTCAAGTTATAAGTACCAAGTAAGGAAATGCCATTCCTGCCTCATCCCACCAGGAGAATAAGAAACACCTGCTTGTAGCCCACAAAACTACCTATTCTGTTATCAAGTTGTCCCATGCTATTTAAGTTTCTCCATTAAATTTTGTAGATGGATATGCAAGACATTACTATTCCCCTGGAAGGCCCCAAAATAAATGTTTAAAAAGGTATTTATTGGTAATTTGGATTTAAGAATATGTGGTAGTCTAGGGTCCATGGGATATTTCTAAGCAGAAAAATACATTTCCTACCCAAGGTAGCAAATGATAAATAAATAGTAGCTGTTGCAGTTCCATTTGTATATTTTACTATTCATCTTCTATTTCTAGAAGTTAGAATAGTTTAGAAGAATATCTAATAGAGTTTCACTCCTTGTCCTCTATTCTAATTTCACAATGTGATTAACAAAGTTAAAACATTATATTATATTTTTACTAAAAAAAAAAAAACAAACTCACTATCTTAGCAATTTTTTTTTTTTTCACTCTTATTTCATGCATTTTTCTACCATTGTAATTGTAGAAGGTGTTTGGCTTCTATCCATGGAATTTGGTATCTAACATTGCGTTTGGTAGTATCTTTCAAAATTAAATGAGGGAAAAAGATGCATTAGGACCCATGATTTTACATGACTGTTAGTTTACTTTTTGAAATACACAAAGTTTCCAGAAAACTCTACCTTTAAACCATTGTTCAGTTATGTGCTACTACCAAATGGAACAGCTCTGTGTTGCAATTGTTACTTTACTGAATATAGAACTGTAAGATAATATATTTTGATCATCTCTTCTTTTTAATCTTTCCCCAGTGAAAAGACAGAGCCTGAAAGTTCAGATCAATGCGACAGATGATACTGTTTGCATGAAGTATCTTCGACCTAGTCAAAACACTAAGCTTGAAGGTTTTGTCCTAGGTTATGGAAGCAGCTTCTTTTCTAATCAGTACATTCGTCTACCTTCTGAGGGAAAAACATACACAACAGAACTGGGTAAGATTTATTACTAATATTTGTATTGATTGTTTTGTTTGTTTGTTTTTTTAATGAGAAGTTGTGCTAGACTGACCATGTAAGGGATAAAATGAGACTATTGGCATGGAACTGTCCTTATAACTTGAGCTAGTTACAACTTGAGCTGGTGCAAAGCCCCTATTTTTTTGTAGACTCTGCTGCTCTCCCTGTAGTAGAGCAGTATGATCTTTTTGTTGTTGTTGTTTGAGATGATGATAGTCATTCCTACTTAAAACTGGGGTATATGAGCCCTAGTAGGGAGAAAGGCTAATAGTGAAACTACAAGGCCCATGTCTTCTGTATTTCTCACCTTGTCAGTGTTCTGATGAATTCTGATGAATTCAACTTACTGTCAGATTTCCTTCTGGCTCATTCCTGGCTTATACATCTCTTTTGACCCTGCTAAAATGAAACCTGAAATCAATGACTGATGATATTTCATGTGTATTTATTTGAAAAGAAATGAATAAGAATCTCTCTCCTAGTACTGCCAGGAGAGATATGTCTTTGGAGCGATTGTGACATCTGTTTACAGTCCCTTCATTAAAATACTTCCATTGATTCCTCTCCTAAAGTATATTTATTTTCCTTTCTTTTGCAACTAAATTAACTGACCCAGCCATTGCATGACATTATCAATGAATGAGGAACTGTCTGCAGAGGGCATGTACAAGGAGGAAAGAGTTCTGTGGGATTTCCTAAAATTATTGTGAACTCGTGCTAATGGTAAACTCTTGAGCTGCTTCTTACATTGCTAAATAGCTACATATGAGTTGCAGTGAAGAGTAAGTGACAATAACAGGCAGTAACGAAGTTTAATTCAACATCCCATATTAAGATTTTAACAATACCAAAATTTAGACTGTGAACACAACATGTATGAAATCTTCTGTCCTCTTTTAGGGAAGTGGAAAGGAAGAATGAAAGAGTATGTATTGATTGCATATGCATCCATGTTCTGCATGTATTGAATGCTGTAGCATACTGCTGTCATGCTCTATAGGCCTATGTGAATGTTGTACATTGCTTTTAAACAGCTTTATTCAACTTTGGGAGCTTCAGTTTGGGAGAGGAGTTCCAAGATCATATTGTCTCTCACCTGGATAGTCAAAACAAGTCACATTTGAGAAATTGTAACACTAAGAATTAGGCTATTAGGCTTGGAGGATTTTTTTTTGTTTGTTTTGGTTTGGTTTTCTGACTACATTGCCTTGTACATCTGAGTGTTTTATATAGTGTTTTACTACTAAAAATATAGATCATGTCACTATTCATAATTTATTTCTGACCACCAACTTTGTTGGGGTATGCCAGAAAAACCATTTCTAAATTATATCCATAAGCTAAGTAAATGAAGAAGTCCAGATCAAGCTATGCATATTGAAAGTGTATGTTCTGCAGCTTTCCTGACTGGCTGGTCATATCAAAAGGGTTACACAGGGTTTACTGCAATTCTGCAATTGCAATTGCAATTTATTGGAATTATTTCTTGCAATATTTGCAAGTTTATTCCAGGTGCTCCAGCACTGAAGAAAGGCAGAAGTTATTTCTGTAGCTCCTGTTGACTGAACGTTAATGTGCATGAACTCAGTCTCCTTGAACCGTCCCCAGCACTGACACTTGTAGGTCCACCACTTACTCAACGGGCTACATACTTTAATAAGTATTCCGGATTAAGTCTTGTTCCCTGTTATGAACATCCTTCTCCCTGCAGCATGTACAGTGTTCTCTGGTCTCCCATCTCTGTTCTGCAGCTTCAATTATTTATTAGGACTTTGGAGGGAATAGGTAGACTTGTGTGCTCTGGATTATAAAAAAGTTCATCTTCATGGAGCAGTCCCATTCTTGTTATTTCTTAGTAGCAATCATCCACTTGCATTACCCCAAGTAGAGATGTGCAGAGGTTCTTCCAGTTTCAACTAGTCTAGGATTCTGTGGAAAATACAGAAACATTTGGAGGCCTGTGTTCATTCCTCCGTTCCTGTGTAATACTTGATATTTTGTCTTGAACAGATGAATCTATGTGAAATTACAGCTGCTGTTCTCCTCCTATAGTAGCATGGTTAGTTCTGCTCCGGAATGTCAAATCATATTTCTAACTTAAGATGTATTCTTAGTTCACAGCAAGGTTTTAATGTTACATCTCAGGTATGAATTGTCCTCTTCTGATCATTTCAGATTCTGACCTTAGTTAACATGATCATAATACTGATTTAAATCAATATCCCTAAATCAGACAGGTGGTACCTTTTAAACCTGCCTGGTATAACAAAATTCTCTCAACATCTAGTCTTATCCTATTTTGCTAAATACTTTATAGATTGTCTTAGCAGGAAAGCAGTGAGTTCACTGGAAAATATCCATGTACTGTATTTTTAAATGCCAAAAAAACTTAACGAACAACATCCATTACAAAAAAAATCCTATGGAGAGTACTTTGTTACAGAACATTAACACATTGCTAAGGATTCCTGATAGATAGAGCTAACGATTCCAGATAAGATTTTATGCTTCTCCAATATGTGTGAAGTTGGCTACAATTTGTATTTATAGTCACATTTTGTTTAACAAATAAACTATTTATATAGTTCTACCTGTATAATTTTAGACTTCAGACAGAATTATTTTTTCCAAATAAAATAGCAGGGCAAAACTGGATGTTTTCAACCATTTGGATAACTTTCTTGAGTAATCTTCAGGGTTTTTGCTGCTCTAAACATATATTTTTGCATCTCTGAAGAATAAATTTATACTTGTGAGGTTAACTGTACTTTAGTTAAAGGTTGCTCTGAGCTTTGTGGAAGTGCTGGTCACAATCTCACAAATGGACACAAATACACAACAGAGAACTTTTTTTTGGAAATGAAAGGTTGATTTCAAATTGAGATTTTTGTTTCTTTTAAACTATATCTTATTTTCTAGCCTGCTTATTGCAGCTGCTTCCAATTCTTATTTCAGATTTCAGTTATGTTTATTTGGGATGCAATTGAAACCCATTTAAACACAATAAATAAACAATCGCTATTGAAACCCATTTAAACACAATAAATAAACAATC
>VZSG01000509.1:577558-597872 GCA_013398315.1 Nothoprocta pentlandii | reverse complement strand
AGAAGAAATCAGGATGGTGGCGCCTACCAGGATTAGATAAATCGCTGGTGGTTAGCAACTGAGCAGGGCTGCATGTAAGGTACAGGCCAGGCTGAGCTGGGAAAGGAGCATATCCGTCACAACTAAGAAGCAAATTACAGCCAAGAGATTTGCTAGTAATAGATTGAACACACAGATGTGACAGTATATATATGGAAAGACATGTTTGCCATCTGATGCAAATGCTGCCTATCTTAGGATATTCGACAAATACACAGATTAGAAAGAAATTTGTATCAGTACTGATTTTTTTTTGAGCTAAATTTAGCTGCTAAATGCATGGAAATCTATGCATTTAGCATGAATTTAGTGCATCAGGATTCTATCCATTTCAAATGTAAGAATGTATTTAATTCTACCAAGCAACACAAAACAAAAACAAACAAACTCTGGAATCTTTAGAATTTCAGTTTGAGATATTAAGAAGCCCAATTCACCTATATGAAATCCATATTTGCTCAAATTTTTCTCATATTTTGCCTTAGAACAAAGAAAAAGAAAATTCAAGATACATCTCTTCCATCCAGCAAACTGCTACAACCCTAAGGCTTCCTTCCTGTAGCAAAAGTTCATTTAGCAAAAGTAACCATTGTGTAAATAAGTGCTGAAATGTACAGTATAATCCAGCATTCTCAAGAACCTTCTTTGGAACTTCAGGAATCTAGAAAGCAATATTACGGATCTTCTTGAGTATATAGACTGAAATATGTCCTCATTACAGTTCAGTAAAACATTATCTAATATATAATCTTGTAGAATTTTGTGTTTTTTCTTATATGCAATGAAATATTTGTCAATGAAACATCACTCTTGTGAATGTAATGATGATTAAATGGAAACTTGCCATGTAGATTAGCTTATTAACACCTGAACATTCCCAGTCCCCAAAAAACAGACTCAACTATGACATTTATTCATCATAGTAATGGAAGTGACTTCAACTTCTTATTACCCAGTGAGAGTGTAAGTCGAAAATGAAGATGACTTCAGCTGTTAACAGTTGTTTGAAGCCCGTTGAGCATGAGCTAGGCTGCTGAATAAAGCAGACAAGATAATGAACTGGAGATAAATGATCCCAAGCGGGCCCCTGCTGAGTGCCAGGAGAATATGTTTATACAATAGATTTATTATCTTAACATCTTTTAGCAGTGACCTCCAATTTAGAGAAAATACCTGAAACATTTATAATCTGTGTGTTCTTCCCTGTTACTGCAGCAAAATGCATTTATCATTTATCTAGAGTAGCTTTGAGCAATTTTCTGTTGAAGAAGTAAGAATCAATTTGGTAAAATTTGCTTTCAGGTATGTAAAAGTAGTTAAAGCAGCTTTTAAGATTAGGAATTTCAGTCAAATCTGTTCTTGTGTAAATAACTAAGGATAGACACTTCTCTTCAGAACAATGAACGCAGACACTTCTGTGGGGTTAGATTTTACAGCTTATTCCCTTTTATGCTGTAAAAATCTTACTTTGTATATCTTTTTACTGTTATATATTTAATGTCTTATTGTAATAACCCTGATAAAGAAACACAGGAATCTATAAAGAGTTATTTGAAACAATTTATAAAGATACTTTTACAGAAAGGGTACATTTACCACACTCAAGAATAGTTAAGCATTATGGTGATTGGGTATATAAAGGTTCATTCCCCCAGAAGCTGGGCAGGGGCAGAAATTCTCTTTTTTCCACAGGTACAGTGCAAGTTATACTCAGAAAGTCACTTCAGATTCAGCCCTCAATTCTGTACATTTTTCTTATTGAGATTATTCTGTAATTTCATATATTACTTCGTATATTGCGTTATAGCATTGTTCATTCTTAAACAGCTCCTTATTCCTTCCCTAGGAATTTTTCTTTATTTGCTAGAAAAAAAAATCAGGAAACAAGTTTTCTTCATATTCTGTTATACAGTACAGTTACATCTCAATTAACATATTTAGAGCTCTAGGATTTCAGATTTACAGAGGAAATTTCTACAGGACACCTTGTCTTTTAAAAACCTCATTTAAACTAAACACTTCTAAAATTCAGTATTGAATTCTCCTTCTCTAGACTCAGACAATGACATTTGAAAAAAAAGGTGTATATAAGGTCCTCCAAGGCACGGTTTACTTGCTTACAGCTGTCTTTTCTGCTTCTGGAGCAAAAAACAGCCAAGAATTTCCTTTGGATGCCCTTTTAACTTCTGATGAAAAGACTAATGTGAGGGAAAGGCAGATAAAAAATACTTCTGTCCTTAATAATGTGCAGCGTGAGTACTGCTACTGTTTTGGGAAAGATAAGCTTAACCACTCTGAACTTCTCTGGATAAGAGAAATGTAGATAAATGGGAGTGTCTGATTTGTCATGAGAAGGAGAGGGGAGGTGTAGAAGGAGGAGGCAAAAGAAAGTGCTTACCATTTTAGGTTCATTCTTTGTTTATTCCGCACAAGGACAGTGCCAAAGTTAATCAACATGACACACATTTCAGTAAATCAATGCTTTTCAGCAAGTTCATATGAACCTGTACATACTGAACAATTAATATGTTTTAATATTAAAATGAGAAAGTATCATTTTATGCAGCACTTAACGTGTATTCATAAATAATCATGCATACAAACATATTAAGTCACTTAGAACTGTAATTAGAAATTTTCAAGTCCTGGCAACCAGCAGGATTCAATTGGAATATACCATTTGGCCTACTTAGCTTTAATAAAACTTTCAAAGAAGGGGCAGCATGTGCTTTTTAATCTCCTTCTTAAGGGCTAGTACTAAATAAATGAACATGAGTTTGGTGGGTATGACAAATTAATATGCACACTGACAACTTATAAACATGGTATCACTTAGGGAATTACTATATGAATATATACAAGCAATTATATGTTTTAAATGATTTATTTCATTTTCTGAATAATATACCACTGAAGTGGAAATTGATAAAAAAGAGAATACAAATAAAATATTATTTCAACTTTTTACTGAACTTATTAAGTGGAGGTCCTCTTAATGAGGAAATTAATGAATGAAGCAGTTCATTATGGATAAGCATTCTTTGTGGTCGTTAAGAATTTGTCACCATAGACCTGTCATAGACAGTTTAATTATGATTAATATCTTATCTTGAATTCCATCTCCATTCACATCTGAGAAACAAATGCAACCTCTATTACATGATCAAAGTTCATAAAAGAGGGTGAGTTGCTGATGACCTTGTATTTTATTCATCTTCACATTCATATTTATCAGATCTCACAAGAACAGAAAGTAAGGTTGCAATATTTTTTAAAAAAATTATTTTAAAATACTCAGTATTTAAGCCTTCTTTTATCTTCTTATGCTTCTTAGAATTGTGACTGTATGCTCAAGATAAAATATTCTGGCAGTTTTATTACCCTTTTTCAACTGCAGTTGCCACTGTTCTATGGCAATTTAGTAAAGAGAATGACTGCTATAGTCTCTAAGCTTTACTGTAAGTAAGATTCACTAGACTATGTAATTTAAACTGTTTTTATTTAGCCAAAGCTCTCATAAATATCAGTGCAAGTTGTACATCAGCACTACTCAAGATTTAGTCTATTAGTAGCTTGCCTTTTTAATCAGTGTGTGTATGTGAAATATCATTTGGATTGCATATATTAATGTGTATAAGGGTCTGTAAATCTCTGAAAATGGTTTCTACAGTCATCAATGATCCATAATATCCAATATCTGACCATGTATTGGGCCACTTAAGTCTAGACTATAGTCTGTGCTATATAGGTGGCATTAATATCATGTTTTTGTTTGTCTACTTTCTTACACATAACTGAAAAATATATGTAGCTGTACTTTCTGTTTGTCAATCCTCTTTCCTTTCCTGGTGTACTTCTGCTAATTTCAGGCAAGCTTCCACCTTGCTAGAGAATCAGAGGTCTCAAAAGTATGAAATTCCTTCTCAAAAGTATGAAATTCCTTCAATATTCATGAAACTGGTCACTGGATGAAAGACGGAAACTCAAATTAGATGAGGATGTGGGAGTGACAGGCTTTGGGGAATACATGATACAAATTTGTAGTGAGCCAGGCTTCAGTGCTTCCAGTGCTCACACAAAACATTGTTTCATATTTTAGTTTAAAAACAAATTATTTTTCCATTTCTAAGAAAGAAACTACTGAAATATATGCTGTTTTGTCTATGTTAAAGAGCATACTGTAGAGGTTGTTGGTGTTGCGGTATTTCTTGTCTGGTATCTTGAACAATGAGAAAATTTTGTAATTTGGGGTAGGCATTTCATCTTGGACAGAAGGTTACATTGGCATTAGGCAGGCTATGTAGTGCTAAAACTTGGTCTTAAGTACAGGAAAATATCTATTTTTGTCTCATTATTTATTTATTTATATATTTGCACCCATTACATTAGCAATATATCACAGAAATGTCAGGATAATATGAATAATATGAGAACAGCTTGGGCTTATTTAATCTCATCCACATTAGTTGCAACATTTAGACAGATCTTATGGATCTGAAGAAGTGGTCTCTAAGTGAGGAAAAGAGATTTCCAGAGCAGAGGACTAAATTTCATCCTATTCATTCTTTCGATGACTTAGAGTAGGACAAAAGGCAACGGGAAAGTCCCTCTGAACATAAGGAAAAGCATTTTTACTATGAGAGAGACAGACTACTAGACCAGGTTGCCCAGGGAGGAGTCTCCATCCTTGGAAGTGTTCAAAAACAAACAGTCCTGGGAAACCTAGTGCAGAAGACCCTGCTTGAGCAGGGATGTTGGACTAGATGATCTTCACAATCTTAGACTCCTTGCAATCTTAACCATTCTGTGATTCTCTGAAATTTGTCGTGTAATTCTCATAAATATCAGCGTAATCCAGACTGCTTCAAACAGCCAGACTAAGTATAAGGGGAAGAAAGATTCGTATTTCCACTTTTTTGCAGCTTCTAATCATTCTTAAATTGTTACCAAAATGAAAACAACTAACGAGGCCCATCACATCATTCACTTTAACCAAAGCTACCTTTTGATTTTGGTATTTTGAAAAGAAAAAAAAAAAACATCATTTATCAGACTTAAGGTTGCTTCACTTGTATTTGCCTGCATCAAGAGTATCTGAATTTTAAGTCTCTATCTTTGTTGCTGTGTTTTTGTAATGTATCCTTTAACAACACCAAAGCTTTGTAAATTCAGTTCAACTTGAACCAATTGTTTGTAAGCCAGGGAAAAATAAAACCTCATGAGATCTAACAGATCATTCCCTCTGGTGAAATTTTCCCACAAAATGAAGAATTTCAATTTTCTTCACTGTCTGAAGAAAATCTCATTTCATTTTAGAACCCTAGTATGCCTCAATCTATGTACAAGTCTGTGAAATCAAAATTAATTGTCTGTGTGATTAAAAGACTTGAAAGTCCACAATTTAGCTATCATGTCCCATAGGTAGTTGGGGTCATATGTTTAAGAGTGTGTGATGCACTTGCAAGTTACGTCTTTCAGCAGTCTCCACTACAGACTTAATGAGTCTGCCCTTTTGAAAAGCACCCTGTATCATATTTATGATGTTGTCTTATTTAAGATGGGTACTAATCTAAGTCTACTGGAGGTTTGCTTGCACTCTCGTGGCTGTCACCCCAGTGAATCCCATGAGGCCAGAAAGGATTTGAACAACAGTTTCTGCACTTTGTTGGTGGCTTTGTAAATCCTTTCCAGGACGTATCTAACTTGTAATGATCTTTCCACAGGTAGCTCTAAGACACTCTCTTTCTACAATCCCGTCTCTTTTTGTCTTCTCATTCATATTTATTATCACATGATCATGTCCCTGATTTATCTTTCTTCAAAGACTTCAAAACTTCTTAAAAAAGATTTATAATATCTTTTTAAACTATCTAAATTTGCTCTCCTTCCATTATATAAGACGTCAAGGCTTTGTTTGCTACTCCTTACCTGTATTACCCTTTTGCACTTTCTGTCAGCTCTCACAAGAATTTGTTTTTCAAATTTTTATTTAATTAATTTTCCTATTTCTGTGGTATAATTTTAACTCCTCATTAAATTACATGAGAACTCTACCGTATTCACATTTGATTTACCTCTAAACTCACCTTGGCCACTTAATGTATAAAATTTTTCTACAATGTGTATAAATGGTAATAAATTGTCTCATTCCTGGTCAAACCCCATTTCTCCAGTAACAAGCACTTCCACATCAAAACTGTCTGATAGCCAGTTTGCATTATTAGTGCTATTGACGCAGCCATTTTTCTGGAACTAACGACTAACTAATGATGCAGCCATTTTTCAGGTCAAGGGAAGTGATCATCCCCCTCTACACAGCCCTGGTGAGGCCACATCTGGAGTACTGTGTCCAGTTCTGGGCTCCCCAGTACAGGAGGGATGTGGAGCTGCTGGAGAGAGTCCAACGCAGGGCTACCAGGATGATCCAGGGCCTGGAACATCTGCCCTGTGAGCAAAGGCTGAGGGAGCTGGGCCTGTTCAGCCTGGAGAAGAGAAGGCTGAGGGGGGACCTGATCAGCGTGTATAAATACCTCAAGGGAGGCAGTGAGGAGGAGGGGGCGGCCTCTTCTCAGTGGTGGACAGTGATAGGACTAGAGGAAACGGCTTCAAACTGAAGCATCGGAAGTTCCACAGGAACTTAAGGAAACATTTCTTCACTGTGAGGGTGACAAAGCACTGGAACAGGCTGCCCAGAGAGGTTGTGGAGTCTCCTTCTTTGGAGATCTTTAAAACCCGCTTGGATGCAGCCCTGTGCCACGTGCTCTAGGTGACCCTGCGTGTGCAGGGGGGTTGGACTAGATGACCTCTGAGGTCCCTTCCAACCTCAAGCATTCTATGATTCTATGATTCTATGATTCTAACTATGAAGATATCATATTTATAAGAATATTTATATGTCTGGTAAGATATCATGTTTATAAGAACTGGTACAAAAAAGTCTGGTTCCGTAGGCCATGACTGGCCAGTTCAAAATTCTAAAAGTGACCACAACTTGTTGCTCAACTCTAGCAAATACACTGGCAGATCAAGCCAAAGCTTTACATCTGAAAAACACAGTGATAAAAAGGTGTTACAGCACAGAATCGGAGTAGTATATTGGCAGCCATTCCATGGTCTTAGCTAAAAAATCTTGGTTTCTTTCATTGTTCGATGTTTGTTTTACAACCATCAGGAAGATAGCTGTGTAAGCCAGTAATATTTCTCAAGGGGATGCAGTCAGAACCATAACCCACTAATAAACATAAATCAAGGTTTAACTCAGTTAACCTCAAACAAGAAAGAGAAAAAAAAATAAAAAAGAAGAATGTGTCTTTTGAAATAAATCTTAGTAGACATAAAAAGGACTATAAAAGAGGAAATAAAGTGTAACATTATGTGGATATATGGATAACATTTATATGCACTGGTAATAGAAAATAGATGCTAATCACAGAATGAAACAAAAATATGAAAATGATATTTTCTACGTCAAATTTATTGTCACTGTGGAACGTTACTCCGCACAGTGAAAACAGAGTTTTCGTACTCTAATAAATAAGAATGGTAGTAGGATCAGAATTATAAAAATCCCTTTTTCAATTCTCTGCCCTCAAATTAAGGAGATTGTGAATATGATACATATTTCGTTTCATTTTAAAGCAAAAGAAAATTTAGATCCATGACTATAAGGATTTTGAACCTTTTCCTTTTACACTTGAAAAGGAAAAGGAAAATATTGGGGAAGTCAAAGCTCAGGAAGTTTGAATAGCTTGAGTTAGCTATTGCCTTTACAAAGAATATTTATCCAGTGGTGTGATGACCGAATTGAAGATTTATCCTGCATATTTTGAGGAAAGTGGTAAATTTCTTATGGTCAATGCCAATGATTATTAAGCATACAAATCCCTGAATATAAAAAATCTCTCTGGTTTGGATAGTTATGTTTTCTTTCAGCTAATCTATTCACAAAGAGGCAAAAAAAATCTAGTACATACTCCCTTGGACATTTTATCTCTTCGTTATATTGCTGCAACACACCTCAATTCTCCACACACACCTAGATACACACACACACAGACATACACAGTTTTACGTTTTTACCAGAAGACAAGCAGTTTACTGTTTTTGTGGACTAAATCCTTTTGGCACAAAATTCTTACATCACAAAATTCACCAGAAAGTAATGCAGATAATTTATTTATGGGTCATTTAGGATTGGTTGCTTTAGTGAGAGGCTAAATTCTCAACATAGATAAGTTACGCAGAAATGTTTCTCTCTGAATCACTCAGTTTCAAAAGCCTTTCTGTTTCTACTGCTGAAAGGAAGGATAGTTGGTTGCAAAAATTGTTGCTGCACCACCATAATTCAGTGGAATTATTCAGCATGGGTGTTTCTTCATAGTAGCCAGTCCTCAATTTCATAATTGTCCCCTTCCTGAAGTTGAAAGAAGAGGATTTTGCAGTTGCTATATATCTTTGCATATTTCATGCTCATAAAATAGTCTCCAAGCTGTAAATCAGTCCTCCACACCACCTTTGAATAGTTTACAAGACTATAGCTTTGGGCTGAAGAGAAATGTAAAGCGTCACCTTCAGGTTTGCTGTTTATCTCATGCAGCTTACCTGATCAGTTGCTATTAAAGCCAGGGCATTGCAAACACACAGCCTTCAAGCCAACAGAAAAGAGTTGCCTGTAACTTCAATTATGCCACTGGGAATATATTTGACCTCACATCTTCAGCCCTGAGATTGTTTAAACATATCCCACAACTAGTGAATTTCCTTTATTTGTTCAGAGGAGCCATTCATAATTGCCTGGTGTAAGCCTGCCTTTAGGATGCAAAGCAGAAAACAATGCAAATGCTACATTGGCGAGTTAGAACAGCAGTACTTAAATGTATAAATTAACTGGGCCTCTTTTCACAGCTTTCTCTTTCTATTCTGAGAGGCTTCAGTCTAGTGACATCAAAGACAGGATTATGTGAGAAGATAAAAACTTGATCTAATGTCCATGTTTGAAGTCATGAAAGTCCTCTTCTCTCCAAGTCAAAATAACCCTCCTTATAACACAATGAGCTAAGTCCAGGCGCAGGGGGGAAGTTTTCAGCAAGGCATGGCAGTATCTCAGAGAAGCCAAAGATTCGTACATTTACCCATAATCTTCCCAAATGTGCTAACAGATTGTATGTAGACTTTGGAAGCTTTGTCCTAGTGATTATCCTTCTTTCAAATTAAGAATATTATTATGCATGTGGCTGAATTGGTCTTTAATGAGAGTTTAACCTGTTTCATCTATTTATAGGGAAAACAGGAGATATAAAGGAAGGAAAAGGGCATACTAAAATACAGTGTCATCTAAAGATATATTGTGAACGTATCATGTTAATTTGAATAGATTACATTCCCAATGTGTCTAGTGTTTACTGCCTAAGTATTACAAAAGATCAAAAGAGAAAATAAAGGCTTCTATACTTTAAAATTTTATCCTCCCAGTTGTAAGTTTTGCTTTAGTTTAAATATTCAGTCATGTAATGAAATAATCTGCTCTGCATATCTAAGGACTTATCTGAGACTGCTATAAACTTTCACTCTATAAAGAAGTAGAGTTTTACTCTCTAATACAGGAGGCTTCTGTTTCAACGTATGCATTTCCAAAATGCACATGCCTTTCAAAGTTTTTGCTCTTAAAACAGTGAGAGAACTATCCCAGGCCTAAGCAGTCCCTTGACTGAAACAGGAGTGTTTCTGGCCAGCTTAAATGCATACTGATAGTTGAGACAGTATTTTATAAATATCAGATACTAATAAGAATGCTCGTACTTTATACGATCTGTGATTCTGCTGCACAGAGCTTTTAGCCCCATATTGCCAGAGTATTTCACATATTCACTTACAAAAGAGATACAGAAATAGAATTTTTTTTGAACTAGGTCAATTAGATGCAACATTCCATGAAAAAAAATCAGTTAGGGGTGCCAAAATATCTGGTATTCTCCACAGTCTCAATTACAATATTTGACATGTTGCAAGAAATTTATCGTATGAAGTTCTCCTGGGGTGAGAGTAGATTTTTCACTGCTATCTTTACAATAATTTTGAAATAATGTATCTATTATCTGTATTACTACTCTTTATATAGTTTCAAAAAAATACTTGCAGAAAAAGTTATATTTTTATGGAAAGATTGGAATAAATACTTTTTGGTTTCAATTGGTGCAAGTCAAAAACTACTACTCAACAGTCTGATTTTATACTGATTTTGTATGTATGTTTCTTATAGCTTGTTTAATTTGTTATTTTTATAGTTATTTTTTATAACTATACTTATATAAAAGTTATTTATATAACTATTTTATAATTATAATAAGGTCCATTTAATTTGTAAGACAAGTTCCTACTTAGCAGTATCAATTATTTGTGAGAGAATTTCTCCTTTTTTGTGATGAATTCATTTAATTAAATGTACTCTTTTTAATTTGTAAAATAAGGGGAATTGGATACTCCCTTGAATAGAAAGCTTGGTTACTGTACGTCTCATGGAAGAACATTTGATAACATCTTTCAAATGGATCCTTGGCAGACAATATAGATTTGATTTCTTATATAGATTTCTTCATGATGCTGGACACACAAATGAGTGCTACTTCATCAAGCATGAAGCACATTGATTAAAGGATATGTCACACAGATTTATAAAACATGAGATTATGGATGTTGTTACAGTGATCACTGCTGTGACATACCACGTATGTCAAGTTAGTCTTCCAGGCAAGTATTTTCTTCCGGTCTAGGTTTTGGTCAGAACAGTGATGCTGAAGTGCCTAGATGGCTACAAATAAAGGTTTTCCTTATTTGATGGTGGTGGGAAGGTCCTCTTAGAAGATTTTCAAGATGTTAAAAGGGGAGCAGCTTTAATCCTGCAAGAGCCCCTTGAGGCTTCTTTTAGCATTTGCAGCTTTGGGTGGTCCAACTGAATCTTTTGTGGTCATTAGGGTCCCTCTAAGCATTTTGATGACAATGCAATTTGTGGAAATTCTTGGGAAGTGGGCCTGCTAGAATATTTAACAAGCTCTCAGAATACTCACTGCTTCTATGTTGCTTTCATTTCCCACCTTCCCATTTTACCAGTCTGTCAAAAATTGAAACAATGGATCAAAAACATTCTCTACCAGATTCTGGTAGAGACAGGAAGGTCTGATAAGCAGGATAATTGTGAATAAACAGAGACTTGCCTTAGCTGAGAAGAGCTGGCTACTGTCAGTGCTAAAGCTGAAATGAGTTGCCTAATTAGTTTGGGTGAAGAAACAACAAAAAGCTGACATCCATCCATACCTGGGACCAAACACTGCCATCTGCTAGCACCAGAACCTCATGCACAATGGCACAGTTCTTCCAGGGAATTGAAACACAGTGTCTTTGGAAAAGGGATAATGCTAATTAGAAAACACAATACTGAAAGAGGTGACTAAAACTGATTAGCTGGCTTAACTCGGTAAGAAAATGAAAATATTTGGTTCAGACAAACTTTAAAGGAAATAGGAAATTTGTCTGAATTCAGCCTGGTTTCTGAGTCTATGCTGGGCCAAAGAACTATTTTCATGAGCATGCCAGTGGATTTTTTTTTTCTGAATAGGACAGGTAGAGCAAATACCACAGCCTTTTACCAGGACAATGCTTTCTTTCATAAGCCCTTAGTTGTTTTCATCTATATATGCCTGAGAAGTGAATTAAAGGGAAATATCAAAATGAAAGGCTCACTCTGTAAAAAAGCAGCAGAGCTTGTGAGCAAGCCTTGCAATAATATTTGTGAAATTTAGAGACAGTCTCTAACTCTTCCACAAGCCTCCTCAGCCTCCTCCTTATTTTTTCCTGTTCACATAAGATAACACTATAATGTCTTTTCTTCTTCTGCCTTTATCTGTGTTGGACACATGCAGTATGAGAAATCCCTGAGCATAACTGAAACAAACAATTTCAAGAGTGAGTAGACTGAAAAAATGTGCTTAACTTCTCCTCTGCCTTGCGCATTCTCAAGAAATGAAAATAATATGAGTTTATATTATTTCTACTTATTTGTTATTATACTGCATATTGTTCATTATGGAATTAAAATACTCAGGCTGGAGTGTTTTCATGATTTAGGCTGATGTGCCAGAAAGAAGAATGTTCCTCAAAAATATTGAAACAAGGCAGGGACTCACTGAGAAGTCTTTGAATGTCCTTGCTATATTGGACCGAAGAACCTTTACCGTTTCATTTCACTCAAATCCACCAAAAAGACTGAATGGAAACAGTGTGAATTTCTACCCTTCCTCTTAACCTCTTTTTGGCTTTTTTCTTATTCTTGGTGGAATATTGTCTAGATGTCTGTACCCCAATTAAATATTCACTCAGAAAAGCTAAAATCAGAGAGACATCAAATGTAAAACAACAACAAAGACAACAACAACAGAACTTTAGTGACAGACATACAAGCAGAAATTGTGAGTCACCTTCAAGAAGCTCTAGTAAATGTACATTGAGGAAAAAGCATTGAATGTCTCTCACATATTTATTTTAAAACTCAGTATTCTTTCTTACACAGTTTGTGAATCTTTCTCCTTTAATAGGCCAGCTCAGGCGCAAATCTGATCCTTTGTGATGTGTCATCAGTAGGTGTATAGTGAGTTTCCAAAATTTTGAGACTCATAATATATTTCACCAAAGGTCGATCTTGGGAGTTTTTCTCTGGAGACTACCAACATTTTTGCACTAGATTCTCAGGCAAAGAAGAAGAAAAAAAAAAAAAAAAAAAAAAAAAAAAAAAAAGGTGTTTTAACTCAGATGTTATTTCAACATCATCATTGTTAGAAAGAAAAGAGATTTTGTTTTCCTTTACTGAACCATGTGAAAATAAATGATGGTATAATGCTACAAACTAAAGACACAGTCCAAAGAGATCTTTGGGTATCAAATTGAGAAGATGATACTGTTGAGATTTGGAGGAACCAGATCCCAGCAAGGAGAACACATGACCTGACCAGAAGTCTTGCAGCAGCCCAGTGCTCCCAAATGATTGTGCTAGAAGCATGCCCAATCTCACTGCTGTGGCCATTATTGGCTGATACTTTTCCTGGTTTGAATCCCATGAAGCTTCACATTCCTGCTTCCATGACTGTCAGAAAACTCCTGTTATTCACCAGGTGCTGCTCTAATGCTATTAAACTGCTGCCACTAGTGTGGACCTCTGTTCTCCTCTGCCAAGTATGCTCAGTTCCAGGTGGCAATTTTTGTTTTCAGCAAATCAGGAGAATGCAGTTGAGGTCAGCAGGTTTTCAGTTCCTGACTGGTAAAGATGTGTGTTTGCAAAGCTTCCCAGGGGTGACTGGGAAAAGTAAATCTGTTAGCAGAAGGCTTAAATTCCTTACAGAATATTCTTCTCACTGAAGAAATTTTACAGTAACTGAAAAAGTCAAAGCCACCTTTTTGTTTGTTTGTTTGCTTGTTTGCTTGTTTTTTTACTCTAGCAATTTCACACAGTGGATAGACAACTGATGACTAGATTGTTATTCAAGGAGAACTCAGCAGGGATTCACTATCAAACTGGGAGAACGTGGATTCACAGAATCACAGAATCACAGAATATTAAGGTTGGAAGGGACCTCTAGAGATCATCTAGTCCAACCTTCCCGCTCAAGCAGGCACACCTACAGCATGTGGCACAGGGCGGCATCCAGGCGGGTTTTGAAGACCTCCAGAGATTGCGGGGTGGGTACTTTTGAAGCACCACATAGCTGGAGCTGTGATCAGAAATGAAGAAAATCTGGTGCAGTATTGTCAAAAAGTACCTTACAAGGAAGGAGGAAATGAGGTTAATAATACTACTACCATGTGTAACTTAAAGGTAAGAGGAGTGTCTGGAATCTTTCATTTTCATTCTTGACCTTCATTCATATTCCTACATACCCTATTTTTTTTTTCATTTGTTGCAAAATGTATACTTTCATGATTTCATATTAATTCAGTGCATCTTCATATGTTTGAGATTCCTGTCCTCCTCTGCTTACATTGTGCTTTTCCAGGCACCACAATGAAAAATTCTTATTGCAATTCTGCTCAATATTCAGTTTATTGTATTGAATTTTACTTTCATTTACATTAGAAATCAATTGTCAGAGATCACCATGAAGATGTGTTCAGAGATGTATACCCTGCTACAACTTCATTTTGAAGTCTTATCACAGTGATCATTTTATGGCTGTCTTTGTATTTGTTGTATATAAATAGCTGAAGAAAGAATATTTAAATGAATTCCCTTCCTAGGCCTGGTCCTGCAAACCTATTCACATGAAGGGTAGAAAAACAACAAAAAAGTTGCATTCTGTGATAATCAGCTAGATGTGTTGCATGTTACACTACATTTTCTTTGAAGCTTACATGTGCCAAGAATATTTTTCGTTAACGTTAATAGTAGTCAAATGTAAGCATCTAACAGATACAGCCATACATTTTATTAAGCATAGGAAGCATCCCAATAACTTGTATATTTACTAATCTGGTATGGTTCAAATTCTCATCAACTACAGAAAACAAAAAAAAAAGACCGCAAGGATTAAAGAAAAGTCTAATTTCAATGCTCTGGAGGGAGTAAATCCAAATCACATATTGCACATAAAACAATTTAGTTAATAAAACACAAATGGCTATTACAATCACATTACTAAGTCCTCTTACATTTGTCCTAGCAAATGACCATTTTATGGATTATATTATGGATGTCAAGCATATTAAAACAAAGATATCAAAGCTCTGTGAAACTGAGCTTTATGTTGTTTTCTTTAACCATCTAGCAGCTCTTGATCTTCAGCTCTTCTGTTGATTATGTTTTACTTCAAAAGCAAACAATTCATTTTCACTGGGACGGTAACCAGAGAAAGATATAGAGAGAGATACACTCTCACTCTGTCAGTGTATCAGCAGCATGGATGCTCCAGGCATGTATGGTAGAGGCATATTTGGTGTTAGAGGCTCCAGGACACAGCTATTCATAGTTGCTCCACTATCTTCAAGGCATTCAGATCCATTTCTATGTTAAATTTATTTATCCAATATGTTGGCATATTATATACATTGATTTCTTATTCTGACGCCTTCTAAGTCTTAAAAACAACCTCACTAAAAATAAGCATTAATTAATCTTGCTGGTAAGATATTCTAGCTGGGAAGAGGAAATTATTCTCCGAATAATTTCATGCATGTGAAATATGATTATATTTTATATGCAAAACATATAAATAGTTGTAAGAGGAAGTTGTAGGTTCCCTATATGTGCATCTCTGCATCTGCCTAGGATGCCTACCATCACATAGAGATACCATCATGTGGAGAAACTCTGTTGCTTTGGTTTAGGACACTTGACTGCAAGTGGAAGCCATGGATCTCAATTCCTTCTCCAGCTTACAAGTGAGATCAAATGCTCATCTGGTCCTATATCCTGCCTCTGTCAAGGAACAAACAATGTATGCTCTGGAAAGAGTAAGATAGCAAAAGCATGTAATGATGCTTTCCAAACTGCATTACTAGTGCAGCAAGACCTGTAACCTGTAGCAGTCTGAGCAAGGCATAACAGCTCTTCTTGGAACAACCCTCAGTGGATTTCTCTTACACAAGTTTTCTAGTTTCTCTTTGAACCCATGTTAATTTTTAGCATCTCCAGGGCCTTATGACAAAGAATTACAATATTTAAACAGCTGTTGTGTGAAAAATCCTCTCTGACTCCCAGGTCTGGTATGAAGAGAGACATGGGGCAAGCACGCCTTAGTCAGTTTCTCCAGGCGGTGAGTCACAAACTCCCATGAGTTTGCAGACTTCTGTCTTATAACCCTGTACTCACCTGTTTTCTCTGCTGAACAGCCTTAGTTTTGAATTCTTACTTCTACAGAAGATGTCCCTTTCTGATTATTCCAGTAGATTTTCTCTATATCTGCCCAGTTTTATCAAACCTTCTGTTAGGTGTGAAGAGCAGAACTTCATGATGTACTGTGGTTGTAAATAGTGACATTATTATATTTTCTATTATATTCTCCACACTTTCCCCAAAATTTCCCTAAAAATTAGATGTGTTTTTTTTTTCCACAGTTAATGGCTACTGTGCAGACTTCTTTTTTTTTTTTAGCTGGATGAATTAGTATTATCAGTAAATATTTGTCACTTCTCTGTCATCCCCTTGCTTTTATACAACATGGCAATGAATTTTGGGGATAGCCAATGGGTGCATTTGTTACTCTGCTGTAAAAACTTACCGTTTGTTATTTATTATATTTATTATTTGCCCTTTATTTTCTCTTTCCAGGTGCTCTATGTGCTCTGCAACGGCTGTGGGGCTCTTTGCATACCCTGTGGCTTATTTGAAGCTACATGAGGACATGAGGTTGAGTGCTGCTGCTATGTAAAGGCAAAGCTTTGCAGACTATGGCTCCTTTTCTCCACGTGCCTTTTCAGATTTGACAAGGATTGACACAAATATAAATATGAATCTTCTTGAGCTGGGGTGAACTTGAACTTGGATTTCTATTGGATTTACTTATATACATGCTGCAACCACTATGTTGTTTTATGCAGGCAATGCTGTGGCTGCACTGTCAAAGAAGCAAAGAGATTTTCAACAGGTAAAATACATATGTTTGAATCTTCAGAAAAGGATCCTAAAAGAGGTGTGGCATCTACCTACAGACTTCAGAGAGGTAAATGTTAAAGGGAGATGAGCTTTAAAACACCTTCCTCATCTTGAGGAGATTTAAATAGAGCCTAACATTTGGATTTTTTTAATCAGCATCCTGAAGTACTCAGTTCTTTTCTGTTGGAATCTGAATGAATTCTTCATTTTGAATCCAGGATTAGGAAATTGTACTCAACATATTTTAGTTTTTAGGGCTAAAAACTAAACTTTAGATTTTAGTGTCTAAAATTTACCTGATTTATCTAAATAAAGTTGGTTCATCTAATCATATGTTCAGCAAAATTTTACTGTTTCCAAGATGTCCATAGCCACCTCTGGAATTTTATTTCTCAAAACTCAGATGCTTATATATTTCAAGTACCTAAAGGGATGAGCATGGCAAAAAAAAATGAGTATGAATATTTTTATGACTAAATATTTCTAGGAGTAAAGATAAAATAAAGTCTTAAAATAAAGGGAAAAACTTGATTCCAACAAATATTACTGGTAAAAGCAGGCTTCCTGGCCTGTCAGAATCTAAGACTGATTCAGTGGATCCAGAATTTCAAAGCAATGTTCAACAGCTACATTGTGTCAGGTATCACTGAATTCAGAATATGCTACTGAAACAGTTATTGTGTTTCAGACCATAAAAAAAAGCCCCTTTTAATTTTAAAAGCTTTACTTGATTTGCTTTTCTTTTCTTGACTTGTGTGTTCTGTGAAGTGATCGTTTACCACTACAGCCTGTTCAGGAATAGGTTGCCTTAGGTAGGAAAAGCCTTCACTGCACTGGCCACAAGAAATCTGAACCATAGCGAGCTGAGGCCGGTTCCTTTTCCTTAGGCCCTTCTAACTCTTAATCTGCTGCTTTGGGCTATCTAATGATCTCAGGATTTATTGTCTTGTCCTGCTTGCATTTATTTCTTCTGTGTGCAGCCATCCTGTAAAGGCTTCACTGCCATCCTTTGCAGATAATACATGTACTTTATTTCGAAGGCAAGCAGTTTCTCTGTCTGATATACTAGTATTTTAGACAGGCAAAATCTTGTAGTTAGCAGTCTATGGTCTAGCAAGGCTAGGGATCTTGAGGGCTCTAGATACAGATCATTTTACTGTTTGATTTATCAAGTAAAAACTTGCCCTTTGCCAGTTTACGTCTGCTTTTTCATTTAGAGGACAGGCTAGTATTTAATTTTCTGTTCTTTGTACCATAATATATAATGTGAGAAGCACTAGGATTTTGTTAGCGCATCAGAAATCGGTCTTTGTTACACTGTTTTTATAACACTGCAAAGACGATGTTTAGACATATGTTCCTTAAAAATAAGGAGAAATATATAACCTATTTGGAAAATATGTGTATGTATGTATATATATCTATCGAATGATTTCTTAGGCTTTTTCCTCTTACAGAGGCTGAAATTATCTGGTCATTCTGCCGTGTGTAATTTTATGGTATGAACTGGGCACGTGGGGGTCGTTATCTCGGTCCCAAGAAGAGCGGGAATGTGTCCAGGGAGCTGCACTGAGCGCTGGCGGGGCATGACCCCACGGCCTTGGAGTGCCCTCCCCGCAGGCTCCTCGCGGGGAAAGCCCCGCGCCGGCCGCGCCGCGAGCCTCTCCCGGAGCCGCCCTCGTCCCCGCGGAGGCTGCGGCGCGGACGGGCGGCGCGGAGCTTCGCGGAGCGGAGCGGAGCCCGGGGCCCCGCGCCCCAGCGCAGACCCGCCGCCCCCTGCGCCGCCGCCTCCGGAAACCAACACAGCCCCGCGCGGAGACATCGAGGGGATTGGAAGGAATCTCCCGGATTCCTCGGAAATTATTGCCACTGCTTTCCGCCGTTCAGCTGTCCCGTTTCCCCTGCCCCGTTTTCGGAGGGGGGGAAACCCGAATTTCTGAAGATGCTTCGGGACCGCGGAGAGCAGCCTACACCTTCCTTTGCTCGATTTAAATACATCGAGTGACACGTAACGAGTGCGATTCAAGATGTGAGGGATTGCTTTCCTCAAAAGCGGTTAAGGTTACTTTTTTTTTTTTTTTTTCCCGTTGAAAAAAAATCCACTTTGGTCCCCGCGTAAAAAGGAAGTCATTGGGTGATGGATTTGAGAGGCAGTGGATTTTCCCAATTTCTTTAGTGATCGAATTCCTACTCGTTTTATCTGTCTGCAAAACTCCGGTTTGAGGAGTTCCCCCGAACTGAGGCGATTCCTTTTGCAGTCCAGTTGTCAAACCCTGATAGACACCAGTGCCTCAATACGTGGTTACCAGTAGTGTTTTGCAGCGTTATATGTCATTCTAGAAATTAAGTGATAACGCGCTCTGCGGAGCAGAGGGAGTGACCCCCGTTGAATGCAGCAGTGCGCGGGTCGGGAGGACGCCGGGCAGCCGGCACCTGCAAGGGCAACAGGTTGGGGGTTTTTCTTTCTTTTTTCCCCGTTTTTTTTTTTTTTTTTTTTTTTTTTTTTTCCTGTTCTCCCTTCCAGGAGCAGCTTGTCCGGACGAAGGCCCGGATAAGGACAAGCCTCTCCGGGACACTCCCGCTTCCCCTGGGAGCGCGGTCTGGCCGCACGCGCGGTCGCTCCGCGCTCGGACCCTCCGCGCGGCACCGCGGGACCCGCGCCCGAACCGCGAGCCCTCCGGCGGCGCCGGCCCCGGGCAGCAGCGCCCTTCCCATCCCCTCGCTTCCTCCCCCTTTCCCACCCTGCCTTGGTCGCCGAAAGAAACTCCTGAGTATTTCTGGGTTTTCATCGTTTGTTCGTTTTGTGGGGGAGGGAAAACCCACGCTACGAGCCCGAGTTTCTCGGGGGCATCTCGAGCGGAGTAAGCGCGAGCATTTTAAAGAGCAGCACCAGCAAGAAGAGCAAATGAATATATGGGCTTTAATGAGCAGTGGAGCACAGCAGGGCAGGCAGGGTAGGGCAGCAATCACTCACAAACCAGCTGGGACTCGCCAGCCGGAGCATCTCGCTCTGGCTCCTCATCCCTCTGCTTCGCGCAGGTCTCTCGGAGGCTGCTTTCAGTAAAGTGCTTTTCCGAAGAATTTTTAAAACATTTTCATGTTTTTATCCCCATACAGTAGGTTCTACTATTCACACTCACTTGGAAATAAAAATAAAGAAAAATAATAAAAAACACGCCAAGCAACACACATTAAATAGCCGTATCTGTGAGTGGTGGAAGGTGATGTGAAAAGCACGACCTACGAATCGCCGGGCTGGATTTATTTCGAGAAGCCGGGGAATTCAGAGCCACGCGCAGGTTTGGGGGCTGGAGCCGTCCCCCCACGGCGGAGCGCGGCCTGATGTGTAAAGCAGGAGAGGGGCAGCGCCGGCTCAGGGTTAGTTACAAGAGCCCTTCGACGTCAGTGCCGTTGTCATTTATATCCCCGTTAATTATCGGAGCTGTTCAAAGCTCCCTCTTTGCTGCCCGGCGCTGGCCGGTGCCCCGCCGCCCCGCGGTGCGGAGCGCGGTGCCGGGCAGCGCGGGGCGGCAGCCCCGTCCCTTCCCCTTCCCCAGGCCCGGCAGGGACGGGAGCTGCTTCCCGCGGGGCCGGCTCCCCTTCCCGCGGTCGGGCGCGGGGCTGCGCGGCTCTTACCTGCGC
>VZSG01000509.1:547097-572613 GCA_013398315.1 Nothoprocta pentlandii | reverse complement strand
GGCCGTTCGGGACCGTTGGGACCGTTAGGGACCGCGCGAGGGCCGCGGGCAGGCCCCGCCGAGGCGTGGGTCTGGCAATGGCGCTTCAGCCAGGTACGTCCGGCCGGAGGACCTCTTTGAACTGCCTCCTCGCCCCGAGCTCCCTTTTCTTTTTAATTCTGTTTTACTTGTTTGTTTGTTTTCTGGGAATCTCCCCAGCTCTCCCTCGCCGTGTGTGGAGAGGCGTGGAGAGGCGTGGAGAGGCGTGTGCTGTCCGCACCCCGCCTGCTCTCAGGAGGGGCCATCTTTGGATAGGTGTCCCAGGCCGCCACCAGTCCTGCCAGGCCACTGCGTTTGGCAACTTTTAGGGGTCAGGGAAGCCCTGAGGTGAGCACCAGGCCCTTCCATTTGTTTTCTAGCCTGTTCTGGCTGCATTGGTACTATTCGGGGTGTGTCTGTGTTCCTGGAGACCCTTCTTGAAATGGGAGAGCTCAAGTCTGCCTAGCAAAGGAAGGACAGGGAGCCCGACCAGTAGCATGAAGGTAAGTAGGAGACTGAGAAAGGGAAGAGCTCAGAACAGGTGAGTAGGGTAATGTGAGGGACCTGCTTCATGTAGCTGAGCAGAGACGACGCTGCGAGGTGTTTGGAGATTGTGCAAACAGGAAGGATCGGGCTGCAGGAGATGAGGGAAAGGGTGGGGAAAGGCTTTGGAGGAGCAGCAACTGAGTTCTTTTATTGCTCTGGAAAATAGCAATAGGAGATTCCTGAGTGTTGCTGCAGGATACCTCACTGTCTTCGAGCTTTGCTAGCAGAGAAGGCTATTCAGTCATGTGTTAGCTAGTTTTTATCGTGGTGTTAAAGGAAAGTTTAGAGAGTGAGTGTTGTTACTGCTTAGCATGGTAAAATTTCTCCATTTAAAATTCTCCATTTTCTCCGTTCTCTCTTTAAATCTCTCCGTTTTTCTGTCTTCTCAAGAGTTCTGCATGCTGCGTAAGAAAAAATGCTTCTTTAGAAATGTTAAGAATTTCAGGTTGTCTTAGATCTTGTCTCTGTAATTTTATGCTGACTTTCTTGAGATGTTTTGTATGTGATATCAGACTGATTTTTGGTAGCAATGAGTCTTCTGTGAAGCCTTGGAACTGAGTAACCTGAAGAAACTGATGTTTGCTGTGATTATACAAGATCATCCTTGTGGTTGTGAGAACCTGTTCCTTTTTACAGATCACAACTTAGCTTTACATTATGGGTGTTAACTGTAAAGGTTTAAAACTGAATATGGAGCCAGAAAGACTAGTAATTCTCGAAGCACTCCTGTGGTTACTCCAAGAAGGAAACTTTCAGCCATCCCTTGCTTTCTCTTTCTCCAAAGCCTGCGCAAAAACTATTACAAAGTTTTGAAATGTTGTATGCAGTAAAGCAAAAACTCACTCATGAAATATTTTTTAGATACAAGAAACATACATCACATGGTTAGTCCAAAATTATTCTGGAAGTTCATTAAATCTCTTCTGGGGAATTTAAATGAACTCAAGTAAGTAAATTAAGTGCTGAGTTAATTAAGTTGTTAATTAGTTAATTAACTGTTATGGTTTTAAGTGACGCTATTATCAAACTGACATAAATTTTGGGTTAATTTCCTATAAATAGAAAATCTTTGTGGAACTGTAAAAGCTTGGGGGCTTAATTCTTTCCACAGAGTTTTGTGACAAATGCAAGCATATTCATAGTAACGTTTTTATTTTTTAGAGACTAGGGAAATTTTAAGTATCTAGTAAATATATATTCAATAAAAATGTAACTAATTGCTTTTTAAAACAGAAAACCTTTTTTCCTATTGCATTACATTATCCTGGAATAAAATTTGAGATATGCGTAGAAGTAGAATAAGATGATGGAAAGTTCATTAAAAATACAGATATGGGTACAAAAATTGCCCTCTTCTAGGATGGGATCTCTTGCGATCTCTACAGAGCATTACTTTGTGTATGCTGATAGGATTCTGTATTTTAAGAATAGTACCTGTGCCACTGAATTTTTTTATTTTTTTAAAATAATTTATGGATTTTGCTATTCTGCTGGTGTGTTTTGCTTATGTATCTGTATTAATAGGAATACATGCCTCCACATAACTTAAGAATAGCTTTGTACCAATTCATCATCTTGCCTGCGCTGCACCATCTGGTACTGAGTTCCATCAGAAACAATAGTTACTTGAACTTTTGACTTAAGTTCCCTTGTGTTTTATGTCCAAAACCAGGAAGTCATACAAATTATATCTGGAAAGACATACTAGGTTTATTTCCAAACCAATGCAGTTTGTTCCCTAAAGGACGTTTGCGTTGCTTTCTGCATTCTAATTTAAGTGATTTGAGCAACAGATTTCCCTCTTTAGAAGGCTGTTTCAGTTTCGTATAAATTTCATGGTCAGGAAGCCTTACCCGTTTTGCTTAGTGTAATCCCACTATCCTTAAATATACTCCATGTGTAATGCTAAATAATTCCTTGCATTTATGGCCTTCAAATACTTGGAGATGTTTATCATGTCCCATTCCCCAAGCTAGAATAACTAAATGTTCCAGTATATATTATCTTTTTACAGCACTTTGTTTGTGCTCCTGATTACTTTATCTGTAAGTCTTTCCCTATTTTGCAATGAGTTATAATTCTTGTGCAGAAGTCAAAGTATTAGTAAACAATTGAATAAACCAAACCTGTATGGTTTTTAAAGACAAAGTATTATTACTTCCCCCCCTCCCCTTTTTTTTTCTTTTCTTTATGGAAGCTTCTACTTATCTGATTCAAAATATCACTATTTCAGTATCTTGAATCAGTCTGTCTTTGATATTTGAGAACAGATTTGGAGGAGACTAGCTTTTCATTATATCTAGTAGGTCCTTCATGCGAATGCAGCAATTCCTTTGTACTGTAATTTATACTTTATAAAAAGAAAATATGGTTACAAATGAAAACCAATAAAAAGAAGTGTAAAAAGAAATAGAAGAATAAAGTGAAAATCAAAAAACAGAAAATACTTTAGATGACCTAAGATCTTACCTCTTTAAAATTGGCTGGTATTACAATACTTGTTGGTATGGCTGTTATTCTTGATGCATACCACAGAAGAGGTTCCGGTTGAATATCAGCCTTCCTATGGATTCAGTGGTGAAGTGATGGCAGTAGCATTGCTGTCATTGGAGTCTTGTTTTAAAGTTGAGTGTCATATGTAGGCAAATGTACACAGAACTTGTATATTCTTTCAAATGCAAAAGGTTTTGGTACTGTAGTCTATCTGACAATCTACACAGCATTCAGTGACTGCATTCTTTTTAGGATTTTGTTTAAACTAGCTAAAACTAACCTAATCACTGAAAAAAAACCCAATTTCTTATATTTGTATAATCCTGAAAATTCTTGAATTTATTGTTTTGAAAGCTTGCATCACATGGCATGTACATTATTACTTTCGTGAGATGTCTCAAACATCAGGCCAGCTCTATACTGCTTTGGATATGCGTATGTGCTGGAAGCTAACAGATAAAGCTGAAGAACAACATAAAAGCTTTGCAAACGCTCTCTGTAGTCATTTTCACAGTGGTTGTTCTTGCGGTATAGGCTTAGAGAAAAGTTTCCTTGAAACCGAGCAGGTCCGTTCATGAATAAAATGTCATTATTAGAGCAATTTCAGAAAATATTTATGAGCATCCACAAGTATCAATAGGGGTGGCAATACATGCCATTGCACACGGAAAGTGAAGGATAATGCAGAGTTAGTCTGAATCCAGGTACCAATGTGATTATTAGCTGTTAAATATACATGTGTGCATGTACACATGCATGCAAATGCTTACACACACATGCATAAATATGTAACCTAGGTCAAACAAAGTACATACGTTCTCAAAAAAGATTGTTCTCTAAGCAATTCCTTCCCTTTCCAAAGAAGGTTGTTCTTTGGAAAGAAGGAAAGCTGGAAAATTTCTCATGTTACCAAAAGTACTCTTCGTGTCTTAACACTGACCTTGGCATAAAGCAAAGAGCTGTCCAGTTTTCAGATGAGGAAAACCAAACTTATGTGTGATAGTTTACATATCTATTTGCCATTCCTTTTGTTTTGTTTTTCTTGTTTTGAAAAAGAAAAGTTTCATTTTTGAGCTATGGAAACATAGTTTCTTTTCTTAGATGTTGTCTGTTGGTAGGATTTGAGTATTGGTTTTTGGGGAACACTGTTTTTTATGTGCAGTATTGTGAAATCTTGTTTTTCCTGCTTTCTCTTACAACGTATATTGCAAATTTCTCCCACCTAAAGTAGAGTCATTATTCTTTGCATCTTTCTGATTTATATATATCTATAAAATGTATATACATTTTTTTAACCTTACTTCATCTTTCTTGAGAGAAGAAAATAATATGTTGCTTCCAGACAATAATATATTTCTCTAGTTATTGAAAATGTATTGGAGGACAGGAGTAAAAAGTTCATATCTGACTAAAAAAGAATTATTATTTCAAGGACTGAAATTCATTTGCTTTCTTCTAATAGAGGCTAGGTGAATCAAGACATAGCCACTGAGCAGACAATCAGCTTTCTTTCTTAAGCATTAACTTTTGCATTATCATAGTGCCTTGGAGTCTGTTCTACTGGTGAAGAGCAATGTGTCCAGTTTTCTCAAGAACAGAACAAATTGTTCAAGTAAGCCAGATGTTTACCATTTGTATGCTTCTAAATAGTTAAGGTGTCTTTTTTTTTCTTCTTCTTCTTTTTGTGGTGCTATGTAACCTTCAGTTTGGGGAGAAATTAATGACCTTTATTTTACGTGAATGCTTTTTAAATGCAAATCTTTTCTACTCAATATTTTAAGCAGCTGATTACTAAATGACCTGTGAAAAAGCTTATCTCCAACTTTCTTTGCTGTGTCAAACTAAGTAATGTTTTCTTTGCTGTCAAAGCAAATGAAATCTGTTCAAATGAAAGCTGTCGTTCCAAAAAAAAAAACCAAAATTAGTCTTTCATGAATATATCTGGACTCATTATCTGCTCACTTGGATAATGTAGAAAAGGAAAGCAAAAAAAGAGAGGAAGAAGTTTGGTACCTGCTCCTGGATGTACATGGTTGATGACTTTTTAAAACATAGCATCAGAAATTCTTCTTAACTTCTTATAGCAGAATGCAGTGTTCCCTTAAGAACCAATCTGATATAAAACTGTACCAGACTTGATGTAAACTTTCTAGAATATAATCCCTTCTTTACTGATGGAAAGGAAAGCAGTGGGCATAAGTGTCTCCGTTTTTTTTACAGGATGTCTTATAGCACTCGTGTTGTAAAATAATATGCTATGCATGTCATTTTTAGGGATGTAAGAATTTCAATTGTTTGCTTTTCAAAGGTAAGCTACAATGCACAAATGATACACCTTTGCCTCTAGAACACTACTTACTGTAATAAAGCTGAGTGGTGGTGGGGCAAATGTGTTAAGCCTGTAAACAGGCATCAAACACATAAAGTTCAAGCTAAATGAATGATAAAGCATTTTCTGAAAACAATAACATGGACTTCTTAAAATCAAAATTATAAGTGTCCAATTGTTACAAAGGAAATATTCAACCTTTTATTTAAAGTGAAATGTTTGGAATTACGACGCATGATAGAACAGATCACAATAGATGAATGATAGATCTGTTTTTAAAGAACTTTAAATATAAATTTATGCTTCATGTCTCTTGATAGCTTTCAGAAAGATAAAAAGTTCATATGTAAAATTTTATTTTTAAAGGTTGCAGTCAATGCATTTTGAGAAGCTGTTCCATGACTACAGGTGCATCTCTGTAACCAAGCAGTAGAGGGCATTCATTCTTTAGGAGATGACATTAGGTCTTACTATCAGCTCAGTATGCTTGGTTCTTTTTTGTCTCTAAATGCAGCCTACTCGCATGTATGTGCTGGAGACCGGGCAAAGTTTTATCATAAATGTGTGATATGCTCAGTAGGGTTGAGTGAATAATTCCTGAAATTGTATATAAAGTATTTCACAGAGTATTTTTGAATAAATAAGAGTTTATATAATTATTATTTAAATTCACTAATTCACTTAGTAACATTTTTCATAAATTTGGTTCTGAGTATCATGCTGAATGTGGATCAAAAGCGGAGTTATTTCAGGTGGTTACGATTAGTTGTTAATCATTCTGATAGCAGCTAGTTGCTCTCTATTTTGAGAGCACTTTCAAGTGGAATTGTAGGGAAACTCTATTTAGATGCCAGTATTTTTATTTTATTTTTTTTACAGATTATAATTTTGCCTTAATTCATCCCTGTTTGAAATTAAATTTAGTACAGCACCTGTGTCCTCTCTACCTCTACTTGCCAAGTGTTAGCTCATCTGGGGAAAAGAGGGTTAGGGGTTAGACCTCTCCTTTCCCAATTATGATTTCTATCCTTTCTGCTGTCCAGACACTGCCCCCTGTCTGTTCCCTGCATGGGTGAGCAAGAGGGACATGATCACAAGCAAAAGGTTAATGGGCAGTAGTTGTGCATTACCTTTTTGTCTCTGAACACTTTCACAACATTATTAAAGGTCACTTTGTTACAAGAAGGTAAAAAAAAATAAAACTGAGGGGAATGAGTGACTGCAGAATGTGAATATTAGGCACAGGCATTCTGTAATATTTCAAATTTGCTACAAAAATTTGCTACAAAAAAGCCCATTTCTGTCTTAGTCTAGCAATATTTGCATGGCTGGATTGTGCAAAATAACAGGTGAAACATGAAACACAAGATGAAATATTTTGATATATGTATATTTGCATCGTCAGCAACATGAGATCTGATCAGAGACTAAAATGTTTACATTTTAAATTTGAGCCCACATATTGCAAATATAATATTTGCAATGTTACATCTGAAGATAAAACTCCTTCTCATGGCATTGGCCAACTGTTTCACATCTCACATCTCTCCTTTTTTTTTTTTTTTTAATAGCTTTTTCCCTGATGTTACTTGGTCAACACTGCACACTACATAACGACACTGTATATTAAAGAGAAACACCATGGGAGAAATAATAATTGAGGAAATATAGGAGGAAGCATGAGAAGACAAACAACAGAATGTGATCTGATAAACCATCTCTCTGTTTATGAAACAGTGATTTCATTTGATGTCTGGTGAGTTATTGTTTTAATTTTACATCAATTTGGCTTCACAAACAAGCCAACTGTTTTATTTCTGTATAGTATTCTTGTCAGACTCTTTGGGGATGGAAGCTTTCAAACTACATTTTGGAAATTTCTTCTGGCTAGAGTGAAAGAAATTATAGTGTTGAAACTTTTTTTCTTCAAATCAGTTACATTATTGTTTAATAGATGTAAAAGAACAATCAGTTATAAATGAGAGAAGAGACTTTTGTTCCCTTTAAGAGGGCCTAGTTACCCAGGTAGTGTTTCTTCAGTTGTCCTTCTAGTATTATAAACCTTCAAAAGGAATAAAACTGAAATAAAACTTGCCATGTCACTGGCTGACTGTTTTGCATAGCATTTTCCATCTATTTTGATATGAATGCAACCGCCTTTGCTTGCATAACCTTGAAGTGTTCAGCAATGGTGCAAAAGAAATGCTTCTTCTTCCTGAGGACAACTATTAGGAGAAGACAAGCAAATTTAGGTGTATCCAGACTTTAATTATGCTTATAAGAATAAAATCATCCTAAAATTTAAATATCACAGCTGCCTGCAGGTGAAATGATGTGATGATGGCTTTGGGACTGGAACTTCCGTTGTATGTTGCTTAGCTGAAATTTCTGCTCTGGATTTTTGTTCTGATGTGAATGATTGTTATGGGTTTGCAAAGTTTTTTTTTTTTAAAAGTACCATTTATTGTTTAAAGAAAGGGCTTTTTAGTTGCTGGTCTTAAAGTACTCTTGTGTTTACTGGTTCCCTTCTGTACTTATCTGTGTTCTTCCTGCTTCTTTATGTTAGCTTTGATGCTGTTTAATTCTGTGATGAACAGGATTTAACTCTCTGGAAACCTAATTAGAGGCAATTTTTCTCTTTTTCCCTTGGTGGTGGTCGTGGCGATTATGATTGGAATTGGCTCAGTGAAGGGACAAATAAGCAGATCTGGTGCAAAGGAAGGTAGTAGGAGCAGAGCAAGGGAACGTTGCTGAGGAGAGGGTGTAAGACTTCTTTGTAAGAGCTATTTGATGGGTCATCTGTCATGAACAATTTTATTCTCTGACTAACCCCCTGGAATATGATTTGCTAGACTCCATCCTAGGGCTTCTATCTGAGGTGGTAAGGTGGGATTAGCTGAAGTAGCAAGGAAAAGTATTTAGACTAGCTACTGGATCTGATCCTACAGCTGAATTAGATGAAGAAATTCAATATTTATGGATTTTGGCAAGTTATGATGCCTGGTTGCTCAGCACTGGCAGTTCTATATTTGAATGAGAACAGTGTTATAGGCAGCTTTCCCAGTGAAAAGATTCCCATAGGTTCCTATGAAGCTAAGCAATAAATTACTGTTATTTAGTACTTGCATTTTTGCACTGATAGGGAGAATTTAACCTTAAGATATGTCATGAAGGAAAGTGGTCTGCATCTGATTTGCTCAAGAACAGAAGAAAAATCTGGCGTAAGCAAATAAACTAATGTTTGCTCACTAATGTGTGAGGTTATTCATGATCTGTCTTAAACATTGGTCTGTCTGATTTTTGGTTGCAACATACTGCATACTGGTAGACTGAAGTCTTCACTACAGCTGGCTTTACCACTGAGCTTGGCACTTTGTAGCATCAAACCTTTAGGTAGAAAATATTTAACAGAATTAACAATGAAATGGAAAAGTCTCTAAATACTCTTAAGCCTACTCTTCAAGATGTAACTAGTTTATTCTTAATGCTATTTACATGAAATCAGCAGAAATGGAAAAGAATTAAAATCAGATTACAGTGTCAGAATTATTGTATCTTAGATTGTCTTACTTGGGGTTCAAAAGTTACTGTGATCTTAAACTTTAAAAAATGTCTGCTAAGGTTGAAGTAATGTGTGCTGTGCTGAAGTACTGTTTTCTATCCTGAATGCTCACCCACAGCTAAACCTTGTATTATTGTCCAGAAAAGCACTGTGTTCTCTATTATACTTGATTTTTTTTTCTGAAGAAAGGAATGGCAGCAGAAACATTCAACATGATGTTTAAAAATTAAACATCAAAGTGCACCGTGAATTTTTAATAAGCCAATTAACAAAGAAAGGCTTCCCTTTGTTTCTGTGCAAATGTGAGGGTATTGCAAGTTGTTCAGCAGACAATGTCATTTGCAATGAAAGGACAGCATTATAAAGCAGAAAGGAAAGGACAGCATTATAAAACAGCAACTCAGAAGACTTGTTATTAAATACAAATAATATCTTGAAGGAAGGAGAAGGTTGAAGTATTTCAAAACATCTTCATTTTGGGAAATTATTGAAGTACATGATCTTTAAATGTTTAAAGGTTCATTAAGAGAAGTTAGTGTCCTGCTGATAAGTGACATGACTTATCTCTTTGGCATAAGGGAGTTAATTATTACAGAAAAAATAATGTAAAAATTTTGTAGCCTTTCACTAATGGAAGTGGATTTACAAAAGGAAGTACTGAGGTATTGTTTTAAGTTCTCTAGACTTACTGGATATTACTTTGCTTGATATGGTCAGGTGTTTCTTGATATAGGGCTGTTTCTAGAATACAGATCCCTGTTGACCTAGTAATGGGAGGTCCCATTTCTGTAGAGTTATAAAATTAAATGGAGGCGTGTTTATATGGATGAAATTCATTCATTTGACACAAAATTAACATGGAAATGACTTGCATGTAACTATCCTTGAGGTCAAGATGTGCATGTTTGAAAGAAATAATGTAATAAGGGGAACATGATGTTTATTAGGTAAGAAAAGTCTTATTTTAGGATAAAGCCTATATATTTGGATTGCATGACAAAAGGTGTACAGTGCATTATTCCAAGATCTTGTGCTTTCACAGAGTACTGCAGCAGATGGAGGCTAAAATAAACTTTTTAACATACAGAAACATTTGTTTTTCCTAGTAAACCTATAGTTGATAATTATGCTGAGAAAATTAGGAATTTATGGCATGATATATACATATATCGTTTTCATGCCATATATATTAATTTGTAAAATTCAAGGCTAGGAATAAATTTCTTTTGTAGAATGATTGTTTGTCAGCTGTGCAAATCCTCCTGTCAGAAGGATTTCACAGATTCCTCTGAATCATTTGTTGACTAACACCATTGAAGGTGAAACATGCTGCATCTTTCCTCACTGCTTTCCCCGTTCCTTGTATTGTTGAGTAACTGTCACAGTGTTACTGAGGCAAGCAGGATCTGTTCCATCACTCTGTTCCAGGTCAAGAATATCTTTTTCTTCCCTCCCCTCCCATCCTCTTCTCTACCTTCTCCTCCCCTCCCCACCCCTTAGCTTTCTCCTTCCCCTTAACCTTCTCCTCTCCTTTCCCCTTCCCTTTCCCCTTTCCTCTTTCCTTTTCCTGCTTACTGGGAGCATAAGATTGTATTTTTAGTAGTAATAAAACATGGTTGCAGTGATTTATGGTTATTCTGAGCTCTTTGTGTATTCATAAAAATCTACAGGACTAGGCATCAATAGCTTGAACTTCAAATTCTTCCATTCTAACTTGGTCTAAATTAGATCAACTGATCCTCCTCCTTATCCATCTCCCTCAGATCATCCCTAAAAACAGAGAACATTATACTTTTAAACAGTAAACTTTTTGAAGGCCACAGGACACTAAGAGTATTAATCAACACAGAAGAATGTCAATGGTGTGTTTTCCCATTACAAACACTCTACCCTGAGAACAAACTGTTCCTTTTTGCTATTAGAGCTTTGCTTTTTCTGGCACTTAATACCTCACTCAACTCTATTGCTATTTTGTTAGCCCTTCTAAACTGCTTCTGGTCTCTTATCATTAAGGCCCTTAAGATCTTAAGAGTAGAGCTTTATAATGCTTCTCCATCTACTCAAGGTAGTTGGGCCGACTACTTTTTTTTTTTCTTGGCATATCTCTCAGTTCACTATTCATTATGTATGGAGCACTTCCATACATATAGGAACCCTAGAATGTTTTCGATGAGACCTTAACAGATGTAGAGATTTCTCAAATGTTGATGTTATGACTTGGCTTAAAACACAAAAAAAAATGCCACTGCTAGCACATGATTTTTCTCCTGTTGTAGACATTGTGTAATTTTCAGAGTAAATGGTATGCTTTTTTTGTTTGTTTGTTTTGTGTGTGTAGTGTCTACAGGTAGAAAGAGTTAATTTCTTGTTACTCCCTTTACATCTGTGTGGAGCTGTGAAAGATTTGAAATACCAAAAAAAGGACATGGGATGAAAGGACATGGGTTCTGATACAGCAGTGGTCATGATTTAAATGGTTTAGGCTGATCATTTTTTACTATACAGATGGTAACAGCTGGAAGAGACATTAGCAGAAATAAATATAGCAGAAAATAAGAGACAATCCAGGAGGTTCCTGCAGAACATTGCAGATAACTTCTTGATGCAGGTGGTTGAGGAGCCAACAAGGGGAGGGGCACTGCTAGATCTGCTACTAACAAACAGAGATGGTCTAGTAGGAAATGTGAGGGTTGTGGACAGTCTTGGCTGCAATGACCGGAAGATGTTGGAATTCATGATCCTATGAGGAGGAAGCTGGACAAGAAGTAGATTTGGAGCCTTGGACTTCAAGAGAGCCGCCCTTGACCTCTTCAGGGAGCTGCTTAGAGGAATCCCCTGGGCCAGAGTCCTAGAAGGAACGAGGGTCCAGGAGAGCTGCCTAAAAGCCCCTAAACACCACTTTCTCCAAGCTCAAGATTGGGGCATCCCTAAGAGAAAGAAGTCGAGCAAGGACTAGCAGGAGACCTATGTGAATGGGCAAGGAGCTCTTGGGACAACACAAAGAGAAAAAGAGCACATATGTAGTTTGGAAGAAGGGCCAGGACACATGGGAGGAATATAGGCACAGTGTCAGAGAAGGCAGGGATGCAACAAGAGAGGCCAATGCCCATTTGGATATAAGTTGAAAAACAGGAAGTTCCATCTCCATGTGAGGAAGCACTTTTTTTCCTGTTAGGGTGCCAGAGTCTTGGAACTGGCTGCCCAGGGAGGCTGTGGAGTCTCCTTCTCTGGAGATCTTCCCAAGCCGCCTGGATGCCGCCCTGTGCCCCGTGCTCTGGGTGTCCCTGCTGGAGCAGGGGGTTGGACTAGGTGATCTCTAGAGGTCCCTTCCAACCTCAGCCATTCTGTGTTTCTGTGAAATCAGTGGCTTTTATTATTTTTGGGGTCCTATTGTAAATCTCAGTTACATTTCTAGGATACTGTTAACACTACTGAAACATAGAACTTAAATGCAAGTAAGAGCAAAGTAAGAGCATTTTGTAATAAGATAATAAACCTGTTTTAGTTTCTCTAAAAGTGAGCTGAGCTAATTGTGGTGTTTTTTTTTATTTTTTTTTTCACTTAAATTCACCTAACTATCTACAGTATTAATTTTTGTTGCTTTTGAGTCAAACCGAGGAATTATTTTTTTTATGTCAGAGATTACTATACAATCCTTATATATGCAACCATGCACATTCTTCCTCTTAGTATTCTAGCACAGTCTTGGAAAGAAATGCATTATTTTTTCTGCCTGTGTGAGGAGCTATTGAGTTTGATTTATCTTTTTAATTAGAATTTTATCTTTGAGCAGAATCTGTCCCTGGTAAATCAGAACTGCCTTTATGAAGAACCTTTGGGTGCCTGAATTTGATGGCTAATTTTTCCCATTCTTTTCTGGTTGCAGAGTAGTCAGGTTCAGTTCCTCTGACCATGCCGTAAATCTGGAAAAATCAGACGTGTCAGCCATGGACATGGGTTTGAAGCAATAGCTTGTGAATTTGCAAAAAGGTAATAGGAATGCAAAGGACCATAGCTAACTCATCTCAAAAGTTCAAATTAATGTATGTGTAAGACTTTTTTTTTTCTCTTTTCCACAATTTCAGTTCTACTTTTAAGTCGTCATGTAGAATTTTATTTTAATGAGTATGCAACAGGTATAACCACAAATGTTTATAGCAGTGTCCTGTTGAAAGTCTGTATATCTTAAAATGTTGACCTCTTGTTGAAATGTTGAAAGTCTGTATGTCTTAAACATCTATGTTGTGTGCAACTATGTCGTGTACAGCTTCTTCTGCAACGGGAAGCTATGGAGAACAGCATTTCCTTAAACAGAGCACATGATTCCTTCAGTCCACTCCTAATTCATCTACTGAACAAATTATTTCACTGGATATTACTTGAAAGGTATCTGAAATGAATCCATGTAGCTCATCTGTTTTAATTGGTCTTGCAACATGTGTTGAACTGCTATTTTTACAACTTTTTGAAACCTTGAATTAAAAATATTAATCTATTTTAAATGATTTTGAGATACCAACTTTTATTTCCTTGTATTTGAAAAGAAGGAGGAGTAGAGGCAAATGTCTTTCCAGGCTCAGATGAGCAATACTATGTGATTTATATATAGTGGAAATTATAATTATTTCTATTATCATTAGATATATTGAAAGGAAGAGTAAAAAACACAGTGAGTATTTTGACATAATGTCTTAGAGTGAATTCATCTTTTTAAATAAAAGAGAATGAATAAGACTATTAGAAATCAAGGCGCAAGTGTAACCAATTTACAAACATACTAGATTTAAGTGCATAGTTGCTGTTCTTTCTGAGATAAATGTTAGTGTGTATGTGTGTTTATGAGATCTGGGCCTGATGAAGGGTTTGATAACCATATACTAAAGTCAGTGCAAAGAAGGGAGGCAAACTTTTCTTAGAATTCCATTTAGGAAAGACAAAAAAAAAAAAAAAAGGATTAACTTTTGTCTGCCACAATTTCATTTTTTCACAATCTTGATAACTATGACACTCACAAGAAACAAATTGCAATATGATATGAAATTGATGTCAATGATAACTGGCACTTAATTCAGATGACACTACTGTATAGATACATTTTCCAGAAATGACACATCTTCTATGCAAATTAAAATATGGGTTTTTTTTTGAGTATTAAAAAACAGAATTAAATAAGAAATAAGTTACTTTGGAGTTTTGAAGGGACTTCAAAGCTTTAGACAGTTTCTGTTTAATTGGCTCTCTGAGGTAAAAATAATACTTCAAAACAGTTTGCTTTGGTTTTATCTATCTGCAGAGAGCTAAAGACACAAAAGTGGATGACAGCTAGAGATGTAATAACACAGTCTAGCCAGGCAAGTAGAGAGAGCATTTGTTCACCAAGCAAATACCTCCTGGGTGTCTAAAGAATTTGATATAAAAACCAATAGTTTATTCTTCATTCCATACAATGTTCTATTTGCAGCAAATAATTGTAATTCATTAACTCTTCTATGAAAAAGAAAAAAAAAATGCTGAGACTGTTGCGAAGTGGAACAGTTTCAAAGAAGATCTGCTCTTCATAAAACAGTGAATTTGACTAATTGTTTATCATTTGAATTACAATAAACTGTTACTCTCCTACAAGAATTTTCTGGACTGAAAAGAATTAGATAGTATGAAAGTCAGTCTACAGATGTTCAAAAACCTGAACATCAGATTTCAAAATTATTTTTCTGTAGTTCTCCTTACAGAAGTTCTAGGCTATAAAACAAAATCCCATCTTTCTGCCTCGAATAACACGGTTCAGCGGTCTCCACTTTCGAGTAATTCTCTACTTTCTGGATGCATATAAGCTCTTTAAGAAGGTAAACAGCTTTTGTAGAATTCGCTTTCTATTCGACTCTAGAATAAAAAAGACAGTTTTTAGTGGAGTACCAGCTCTACTTGCTGTCTTTGAAGAATAATCTATACTGGATTAAGTGCAGATCTGTTACAATCAAATCTTCCATTCATCAAATATCTGTTTGTCATTGCTGATATCAATAGGATTTTTCCAGTATATAACAAGGTAAACAAAGTTATGCTGTATACTGTCAACAGAGAGTATTCTGAAGAATAACATAGGAATTGCTTACAAAAAGCTGCATTCACAGCAAAAAATAAAAGGAGCATTACCTCCACAGTGTCATGAGAACATAAACATAAGATGATAAAATACTACTAGCAAGTAAATCAGTATGAATAAATTTTGGGAAAGTATGAGAAAGGTGCTATGTAAACTTGACAGTCTTGAACTAAATTTAAGGCTAATACCCAGTAACAAGTTTTAGTTTAATTTCAAAAACAAGAAAAATGTGGTCTCCATTGAAAATGCTTATTTGAGTATTCCATTATTCCCTTACGTATTGTTTCATAAAAATGAGACACTTATGGACTAGTCCATTTTTAAAGTGAGGAAGAAATGAAGATACACAAGGATGAAATCTTGATACCACTAATTTTGTTGAGAACCTTTTTGTTGACCTATGTACACGCGGTTTTCATGTTTTATTTAAAAAATAAAAAACAACATTGAGGAAACACTGCTGTTCAGGAACAACAAGGCTCAAAAGAACCATCTTAGATCATTTAATAATTTTAGGCTGTTCAGAAGAAGCAGAGATAAAAATGTCACAAAATCATTTATCCTTTATAAAGGAAAAGAAATTTGCTAGAGAGAAGTGAATTGTTAAATATATTCAGGGAGATGTGAAAAAGAAAGTATATTTCCTTTTTATTATTCCAAGGATTATTTAGACATGTTTCTTCTGACTTCCTCATTGACAAGTCGACCCATTCAGGAACAGATTGAATTTTGAAAAGACAAGGGAGAGCAGTACTGACAGAAAGTGGTTGTACAGACATGCAGCAGTGATGCTGACAAAATATATTATGTTCATGGCAAAATACCAGCAAAATACTCTGTATCTCCTGTCACAGCTACAGCTTCCCCTCAGGTATCTGAAATAATCTGGACAATATTTTATTTATTTTAATGGTGTGGTTTACTTAATACATTAGTCTTCTCAAAGAAAACAAACACATTAATCTTTTCAAACAGAACTAATTTAGATCACTTACCAAGACAGTAATACACTCTGTGAACTGTGTCTTTTGCTTCAGGACTTTTAGGAAAAAGCATGCATCCAAGTTATACTCCCTTTAAAAAAAGGCAGCAAATGATGCTAATTAAGTTCTGGTTGCTGACATAAAAGACCATTCTTAGTTTGGGAAAAAAGATGGGCTTCATCTGCAGAGGGAAAAACACTACCTTTATTCTTGTCTTAGTGGGCTCTGTTTGGTAATTATTAATACTATAATATCGGCTTAATAAATGCATGTTGCTTTTCCTTTTTTTTTTTTAAGCAAAAAGAGCACAGTCATTGGACACTGAATTAACTTGAATTTTTAATGGATATTTTAAAAATAACTTATCAAACATTTGTATTTGTTTCTTGGCATTTTATCTGATAGGATTTGTGATAGCATGGGGTTAGTAGTTTATCAAGTTCTGTTGTGCTGCATAATAGTGAAATAAACTTTTCATTTAAGCTCTCAGCAGAGGGCTTTAAGATGCTGATTCTCTAACTGTAGTTTTTGACACTGGTGTTCTTCATCATACAGAAAGTAGCTTTGAATAAATAAAATACTCTTTAGTATTTTGGAATTTCTTTTTTTCCTATGGTTGACCTGTATTAAAAGCAATAAAATGTGTGAGTGCACATGCACACCTTTTTCTAACGTATTGATTTTACAATAAAAATGATTTGAAGACAGAAATTTGACTAGGTTGATATTTTTCCTCTATTGCAATTCTTATTCATTTCTCTGCCTCTGCAGCTCTTATCTGTAATTTGACTTCATGCATCCAAACCAAGAGAGCTTGGCTTGCAGAGAGAAGATTGTCATTTAATCTGTTCCTTCCCTTTGAGAATGGGAATGTCCTTAGTTGAAAGAAAAAGTCGTTTCCAGGCGACTTCAACAGCTGCCTGCACTGTATTTGTACTGTGGGTAAGTAGGGGAGTTTGAATAAATATTGTAATTAGGAACATAATAGCATATTTTGATTGCTTTAATAAATAACACCAACATGAATCTCTTCTTAGTGGTGACACTAATGATCATTAATGGCCAAAACTGTTAGCTTTACAGTATGAATTCTTAGTTGAAAAGTCTGTCTTTTTGAGTATAAGACACAGCATTATCAAAACAGGAAATAAAGTTAGAACTTCTGTCATTAGCCTCTTAAGCCTATGATAATCCTCAGAAAAACAAAACACAAGTAGCAGAAAAGATTCTAATCCTGTTGGGTCTTTCATTTTTTTGCACACAAGTTACAGGAAGCCACATGGTCACAGATGGGCTTCTTATGGGCATGTCTAGTAATGTGCATCCTAGCTACCTTTTTGCTACAGCTCTCTGTGGTTTCTAAGACACAGGGAGCAACCAAAGAGATTTTACACTTCTCAGAAGGATATTAGCCAGTGCTAAAGGCTTGAGGTAGTGCAAATAAAAGAGAGTGCTTTAAATGAACTGCATTATATGCACCTTTGGCAAGCTTAGTTATATCCAGTTGCATGCATGCATTTGGGCTGAGCATTTTGAATGTCTTTAAGACAAAGTAATGCTGGACATTGTTTTCTTTTGTGTGCTGTTGATTAAACAAGTGGGAGATGTTAACCATGCTTTTGGCAGATTGTCTTTTAGGCAGCTTTCCTTTGGAAGTGGTTACTTGCATGTTTGCTACTTTCCAGCAGTGACTTTTGAAAATGTTAACTAATTTCAGAGACATCTGAAATAGTTTTCCGCATATTTAACTTGTAGAGAAGAAAAAATGAATTAAAGGTCAGATTATTCATCTACATAGAGTGTTATAAAGAATATGTCAGCCATCAAAATTCTACAGACTTGCCGTTTAAACATCCTAAACTCCTCTAAAGGAAATACACCTGTTCTTGGAGGACACTTTGGTCTAGCGTTTCATGCTACTCATAGAGTCCTTTGTGTTTTTTTCCAGAATTCCTCCCCCTGAATGTAGAACGGTATCTGAAACACTACAGTGCTTTATTTGTCATTAAATATATAGAATGTTACAGGGGAGGTCTTACTCTTTGGCTACTATGTCACAGACACCTTATAAAAATATGTGGCACAATGTGTTTTCTGTCATCTCTTCTTCAGCAGACCCATCTGGGTATGCATCTTGGAATCACCTGTAGGAACTGGGACATGCATCTCATTATTGTGATTATGTGGCATTGTCTGGGCTTAATAAAATGGACATCCATAGCAGATGTTTTGTAGAAATGGTGTTCAGAAGCTCTTTAATGCATCTTTTCCATAAAACATTGATATTTCTATTATCTTGTGATACAGGGAGAGCTGTATGCTTTCACAAAGCAACACTGCCGTCTCCAAGATTCTGTGATCTTTCATCTGTCAGTGACAGGGCTATAGTAAATTTGCATTGAGTCTAACAGCTGTAGTCTGAGAGACACTTACTGCCTTTTTATAACTTGACATAGCATTTGAAAATGTGTGTTTTAGCCTTATTCTCAGCTATAATTGCTTGCTGGAATGTGTGAATAAATCTTCCCACTACTGCATTTGTTACAGGATAAGATGCCAATAGGATATATCTCAGACCATTTCCTTTTGTAAACAACTGAAGCTCTTCAGATGCTGAATTCCACAGTGACTTGAAATTTGTTCAGGAACTTTATTTTTCAGTAATTGTAATTAATTTCAACATGTATACTGAGTTACAGTCATGCAGTATATGCTTCATCCCATTTAGAATGGCCATCTGTGGATAAAGTCATCTTTGGTGTCTTCAGAGGATGATGTCTTAGTTAACAATCGTAAGCATTGTGAGTAAAGCATGTTGTAGTTGGTGTTGCCAATCTTTTGTTGTTAACCCCAGTTTATCTGATGTTGTTGAAGCTCCCAGGATTTTGAACAACACTTATTAATGATAGGTTCATTCTTATTACCATGCTAGATTTAAATTAGTCTTTTTTTTTCTTGTTTACAATACAGTAATTCCCTTAAATTACAAACTGAAATTAAATTTAGTTATATATAAATAGTTGATTTATTATTTCATTAAATTTGTAAAAATTGTAAAGGTAAAAGTATGCTGCAGTAATGGAAGAAGACTTAACTGCCACAGGCTTAACAAAAACAATCTTATGCTGCTTTTGGAGGTACTGAGGAAGGGAGAAAGTTATAAATGTTACCTCCCACTAGAGTGAGATATCCACCTTTAAATCAACTATACTGTTGCTACTGTATACAAGTCTATTAATATGAACAGACCAGACTTCAGCTAATCTGTCAAGTGTATCTGCTTTGCCCACATAGACATTCTAATAACTTTTTAAAAGTCAGACTAAGCATCTTATTCACTTTCCTAACAGCTGATAAATGATGGTTAATTCCACCTTTCTAAATTTTATGGTTATATTTCATCATTGAATTCCTGTAGTAAAATAATTTGTTCAGTGCAAAAGGTAATGTTGCATACATTACCTTTCCTAGCAGGGGTACATGGAATAACCATAACATAGCAAGTTGGGCATAAGTGCCTCAGAATTCCTTATGTAAAATGTAGCATGCTTATGTCAGGTTTAGGGAATCAACAAACTCCACCAATATTTAAAAAGAAGGGTAGTATGTTGGGAGTTTTGTCCACTTTTCTGATGTGATCTATTAATTTGAAACAAGTGACCATCTCCTTTCTTCCCCTCGCTTGCAACACCAGACCATCCTGGCTTTCATAATTCTACTGCTATATTCATATGCTTCACTGAAGGAATCAAATTTCATTATATAAAAAAATCACATTCTCCTTTTAAATATCTTTCTTGCTTCAAAACAAGAGAATATCAAATATCAGATGCTCTTTACTGTACTTCTTTATCCTTTGGAATATTTTTACAACCTGATATCTGGGTCCCACAGAGTGAATGCTATTTTTCTTCTACACAAGGAAAGCCTTGATCTCTCTTAGAGGAGGCACAAACCTTGATTTTATCTTTGTTTTATTTAGAAACTCTTTAGTGTTTTTCCCAAGGTAGATGTCCTGTGAATTTGTGACATATGCATGGAGTTCAGACTACACTGTGAAAATATACTGGCATTCTGGTATGCTTTCTCACAGGCTGAGGTTGGAAGGCACCTCTAGAGCTCATCTAGTCCAACCCCCTGCTCCAGCAGGGACACCTACAGCACAGGGCACAGGGTGGCATCCAGGCGGATTTGGAAGATCTCCAGAGAAGGAGACTCCACAGCTTCCCGGGGCAGCCTGTGCCAGGGCTCTGTGCCCCACCCCGCTGCAGCATAGAGATGCTTCCTCACATGGAGATGGAACTTCCTGTGTTTCAACTTGTACCCATTGTCCCTCGTCCTTTCACTGGCCACCACTGAGAAGAGCTTGGCTTCTTCCTCTCTACATTCTCCCTTCATGAACTTATACATGTTAATTAGATCCCCTCTCAGCCTTCTCCTCTCTAGAGTAAACAGGCCCGACTCATTCAGTCTCTCCTCATACGAGAGATGTCCTTTAATCATCTTTGTTGCTCTCTGCTGGACCCTCTCTAGAAGCTCCACGTCCCTCTTGTCCTGGGGAGCCCAGAGCTGCCCCCAGTGCTCCCGGTTTGGCCTCCCCAGAGCTGAGCAGAGGGGCAGGATCCCCTCCCTGCCCCTGCTGGCAACATCCTCCTGATGCAGCCAGGATCCCATTGGCCTTCTTGGCCACGAGGGCACTGCTGCCTCATGGCTAACTTGGTGTCCACCAGGACTCCCAGGTCCCTCTCCGTGGAGCTGCTCTCCAGCAGGTCAGCCCCTAATCTGTCCTGGTGCCTGGGGTTATTCCTGCCCAGGTGCAGGACCCTGCACTTGTCCTTGTTGAACCTCAGGAGGTTCCTCTCTGCCCAACTCTCCCAATCTGTTTCTAGGATGCTCTCTAGGATGAGCTGCTCTGTCATCTTTTCAGGAATGGAGGTGAGGCTGACCGGCCTGTAGTTGCCTGGCTCCTCCCTCTTGCCATTTTTGTTGGTTTCTTCGAGGCTTCCAGCACCTCCCCTGCTCTCCGGGACCTCTCCAAGATGATGGAGAGCTGAGCATCAACATCCACCTCAGCACTCCTCAGTACTCTTGGGTGCATCCCATCTGGGCCCATAGACTGATGGATGTCCAGTTTGCCCAAATAATCCCTAACCCAATCCTCCTCAACCATCAGAAAGTCTTCCTCTCTCCCTCTCTTTTACCTGGGCTCTGTAGTGCATGGGGAGCAGCCTTAGCAGTAAAGACAGAGGCAAAGAAGGCATTTAGCAACTCTGCCTTCTCTGCATCCTCTGTCACCAGAGCCCCCTCCCCAGTCAGCAGCGGTCCCACATTCTCCCTGCTCTTCCTCTTGCAGCCGATGTATTTGGAGAAGCCCTTCCTGTTGTCCCTGACGTCTCTTGCTAACTCTAATTCCAAACGGGCCTCAGCCTCTCTTGTTGCATCCCTGCATTCTCTGACGCTGTGCCTGTAATCCTCCCATGTGTTCTGGCCCTTCTTCCACACTATGTATGTGCTCTTTTTGTCTTTGAGTTGTCCCAAGAGCTCCTTGCCCATCCACATAGGTCTCCTGCTCGACTTCTTTCTCTTAGGAATGCCTCAATCTTGAGCTTGGAGAAAGTGGTTGAATATTAGGCAGCTCTTCTGGACCCTCGTTCCTTCTAGGACCCTGGCCCAGGGGATTCCTCTAAGCAGCTCCCTAAAGAGGACCTTTCTATGGAAATAATTTTGATTAATTATGTTACTTGTCTGTGGTCAGGTGATATTTTTAGCCCTGGCTAAAAGTTATTTAGGAACTTTTTTTTTTAATATATGGAATGCTATTCTAGTAATAAAGTAATTTCTATTTTTAAAATTAATTTTATTTGGTCTGTGACTAACACTTCCATAATTGGACAGGTTTAAAAATGGGAAGTATTTCTTTTACACCTTGGATTTCAGATAGTAATCAAAATAATGTCAAGTGAAATGTCCATAAATAGTAAAAATCTTATTATATACAATTATTTAATTGTAATCTATAAATAAATACTTTATCTGCTATTTACTCTTATTTTCTTACACTTAACTTAGAAATATCTTGTGCTCATTGCAGTATAAAATCTTTTTCCAGGGTATGTGACTCAGTGAAATAGTTGCTGCTGAGAAAGGAAATCTGACTTTAAGGACTCTGACCCATGTGCACAGAAGCAAAGAGTATTAATGATTTGAGTCAAGTGGTTTAAGCCCTTTCCCTGCATTTTGACAGAGATTGCGTTTCCTGGAAGCATACTTTATTCCTGGTGTAAATTAAGATGCCAGTGAGCTGCAGTCTGGTAGGAATAAATTTCCTTACACTGCCTCCCTGGTGAGGGCAGGAGAAGAGGCAGCTTTAACCTGCATAGGCCTATCAGCCAAGCGCATCTATTGGCTCTGGGCTCGGCACTAGCTGATTGCAAATAGCCCATATTTAAGCTGCTAAAGAAAAGTGAAGTGCTCTAAGTATTCACTCCAGATATTCACTTTGCCTAAGCCCAGTCTCTCAGTATAACTGGCATAAAGAAGAGGTTGCAGCCCGGCTGATCAAGATACATAATAACCTGACTTAGTACTCAATTGTATTTAAATTCGATTAACAACCTGGGAACCTTCCTTGGAATTGGTGCTTGTGGGAGATGAAATTGGCCCTTGTCTTTCATCCTCTATTTTATGCTTTTTGGGATGGGTCAAAGCCTGGAAGGAGACTAAACCTTCAGTTCTTTGGCCAGCCCTGCTGCCTTGTACTTGCCTGCAAAGAAAGACATTGAATCAGCCCTTGTTTGGGATACCTCCAAGTGCTTTTGGTATTGATACAGTGGTGCTTTTCCCTTTGAATTAGTAGGCAGCCCTGGCTCAGAAATATGTTCTCTCCTGTCTAACTCAGTTGTGTATGGCAGAGAAGAGCTGATAATTATTGTAACACAAGAATTATGTGCAATTTACAGCAAAATGAGATTAATTCATTCAGTCTATGGAAACTTCAGCAGACATTTCTTTTAGATCTTCAGGAGTAATGTCTTAGCTAGGCATAGCCCCTCCTGTCTTTATCAGAAAGAAAACAGAGCACCTTCATTTTCACCATATTGAATGATAAGAATAATGGGGACAGTTACAAAGATTTGACATTAGAATTTAAGACTGGGAATGAAGTAACCAAATAACTAACCATGATCCCCCGAAGAACTTCTGTTTCCTGTTGGTACCTGGCTTACACTGGGGAAACCATGTGGTCTAGTATCGTATAGTATGTATGAGGATACAAGGCTAATATACTTTATATATGATGCAGATGATTTTCCCTGGATGATTATAGTAGAGATTCAAGGAGATCCATAGAAGGCCATACTGTCCTCTTCAAGATGACTAAAGCTATAGTTCTGTTGGACACGGACAGAAAGCAGTACTGCTAAGTCATTCGAAATTCTGGCTTGCTTCAGTAATGGCTGAAATTAAAACAGGAACTTCTCCTGTGCCACCTGAATAGCGAAACAAGCACTTCCAAACTGTGCTTTCTCTCAGAAGCAAGTAATTATTTGTACGTAGCTATTCAGAACTACAAAAATGTACAAGGCAGAACTCATTGTTCCCTCCCTCTGTTACCTCACTATCTCTTTTTGATGGCAAGAGGTATTGTAAATGTGCTAGTAAACAGAAATTCAGCTTTGCTCAGCAAGACTGTTTTTTAAATAATTTAAATTCTCAGATGAGATGTGGAGTAAACTCCAGCTTTGCTACATGTACATGAGACCCCCCTGATTTCAAAAGGAGATATCTGTCACATCAAGGGAAAAACATCCCTCTTCTGGAAGATTGCTTATTGATTTTGTCTAGGTGTATCAGAAAGATGAATAAATAACATAATCTGGACCCTGACAACTCTAAAGGTAAAGGAGAGGCATGTTGGTGGCTGATAGTGTAGTAGAAAAGAGAAAAATCAGGCTAAGGATTTTCTGTTAAATACTAAGCAGATACAAACATCTGACCTCTGTCATGGTTATGCATAATGATATATGAATAATTACAGAGTTTCAAAAGATTAATATTTTTTAGAATATCTCTTACTTTGTTTTCTGATTTATATTTTGTTTTACTGAGGTGGCATTATACAGATAGGAAGCTGTGAACAGGGAATCCAAATACATTCCATGGTGTCTCAGCACTGGGGTCATCTTTGCATTGACAGCATTTATGTTGCAAAGAATCCATGAGATTCTTAGTCATGACCTTTTAAACTCAGTATAAGACCACTTGGACATTGCAGCGTGAGATGTGGTTATGGAGACAGTCCATAAACATACAAGCAGATCTGAGCATATGCAAAGAGGTAAGTAGTCAAAAAAACTTACTTTTTTTTACTGTTTACTTTTTTTACATATATCAGTACAGTGGTTTTATTGGTATTGAAGAATAAAACTTTGCTTGTTGAACAGCTTTTTATTGTTCATCAGCCATTTGCTGTCAATAACTAGCCCTCTGTCATCATAGTTTTTTTCAATATGGATGCAGCAAAAACAACTTCAAGCACCAATTTCCAAAACTTCTCTTTCCTATTTGTAGCAGGCTAGGGTTTTTTTTTCACTTCTTCTGAAATCTTTGCTGAAGAGAAATATATATTTTACTATATTTTGCAAGATCGTATTTCTTATGTGGCAGAAAAAAAATAAAAGACAATTTTGCACCTCAAAGTACGGAGGGACTTCTGTGTACAATCAGTTCTTCTGCAATACATCAGTTTCATTTTTTATGATATAAGTGCATGATGGAAAATCTGTAATCTTTCACTAGCCTCACTAGACTGAAATAATGATAAATCTGATGTTTCTGAAAAAAAATAGTAAATGTAGAAAAATCATTTTTTATAAAATTGTAACTTGCAATATTTTTAAAATGTCATTTGCATTGAGCTTCATTGCTTCATTGAGCTATTATAATATTTGACTGAAGATTTACCATTCAGTTTTGAATGGCTATGGTATATATAAGTTTTTTGTTTTTTTTTTTCCCCCCAGAACACTTTGAAACACGAGCGTATGACTAGGCAGAAAAGATTGGTCATGACAGGCAATTCGGTAATAGGATCTGCAAGATATCAAGAAAAAAACAGCAAATCAAATGAGACTGAATTAGACCCATAAGAAAAAAAGTTTGATGGCAAGGAAGCAAAAGCTTTTAGCCTTTACAGTAATATCTTCAGTGAGCTGTAAAATAATACATGAGAGGAAAAAAATCCCAGATCTCACAGCACTTAGTATATTAATAACTAGCCATTGCTAGCTCCAGAGTGAGGCACAACTTCATGGGAATGGCAAGCCCGTGCTGTTCAGGTCATTTCTGTGCGTGTGGCTGTTTATAGAGGCCGCAGCGGGTGCCAGGGCTGTGCACGCGTGGGAAGGGAGCAGTAGCCCCGCAGTCACTCCCAGGCGGGCTCCGCGCCCGCGCTGCGCCCTCGCTCGTGTGGAGCGCAGCGG
>VZSG01000509.1:526854-546662 GCA_013398315.1 Nothoprocta pentlandii | reverse complement strand
CGGGCTGCAGGGCTGCGAGCCGAGGCAGGTACCTGACAGGGTGGGAAAGCTGTCCCGGGTAGTTTCTGTGATTTGAATGTCACTAAGAGTTTGGGAAAGACCGACTTTGGGAATTTGCAAACGTAATCGCAGGTCAGCACCATAATTGGCTCGTCTGCTGTAGGTAGTTATGGTCGTGTTTGGAATCGCGTGGACATATATGGCCAGTTTTCGGATGAGCCTGTTGTGCTGGAGCTGCACTGCATTTATATTGTTTACAGAAGCTGACAGCCTGGCTCCAAACAGCTCCTGCGTTTCTTTTCTTTTTCTTTACATGCCATGCAACAGTGGGATGTTTGCAAGGGTAGGATGATTTTAGCCCGTCATGTTTCCAGTCACGAGGGCTGGTTGTTTGGGCAAACCCAGTTTCACGGTTGTTACCTCCATGGGCTGCCTGCCTTCCTGCTGCCTGCCCCAGGCCCCTCGTGCAGGCTCCGTTAAGGGTCCGGTCATAGGTTGGTAACACAGTCTTCACGCACCCCTGTGGTTTTGCCCTGTTTTTGTGGGGCTCAGGGCCCACATGCTGACACTTTTTCCTCCTTTGTAAAGCTGCTATAGGTAACTTCACTGTTGAGACTTAGAACAGTAGGTCTTGCTGGTTTTGTGGCCCTGGTGTGGAACTCTGAGGACTCATTAACCATAGAACAAAGATGCTCTTTTTCCTGTGCACATCTTGCTTTGTATGTAATAATTAGTAAAGAATGGGGTGTTATGCCACATTTTATTGTCCTGTTAGAATATTAGGAATCAGAGGGTGGAGGCACTTTTTGGAGGTACGTCAAAATGAAAGAGAAAATTAATCTCTTGGTGGCTTCCTGAATATTTAACTTTGTTCTGCTATATAGTAAACATCAGGTATATCATCTAGATGACATGGCAGCTGAATTTTTAAAGCATTTAAAGCATTATGTGAGCAATCTTATCTCCCTTCTGTGAGCAATCTGAATTTCAGTGGTCATCTAAAAGATACGTGGAGCAGTTCCAAATACTTCATACACTTTGACATATCACTTCCTGTATTGTAGCCTTTAAACTGGAGGTTTAATTTTGACAGGTTTTGTAGTGGAGTACAGTAAGTGTGGTTTTCTTTAGTACTAGTAGAAATTAATTATATTATGATGGTGGTCTCTGTTGTCCCATTAGCGAATAGTGAGCAATACAAGCAACTTGATTTTATTACTAAAAACAAATGCTGCATTCCTCTTGCTGAATAGTTGTTGATAATCAAAAGAACTGTAATGTGAGGAAGCCCGTGGAAAAAGAAAACATGTTTTATTTCAGATGAACTATGGACAATACCACAATAATTAAGCAGCAGACTATTTTAAACCTGCTATGTAGGACTGCAGGTTTTCAAAAGAATTGCAAACTCCTCCTTAACAGCTTCTGAGCTATGGGAGACGGATACGTGTTTTCAGGCAGGTCTCCTGAACAGGGGGGTGTCTTTCTGCTGTGATTCATCACTGTACGGCTGAGGGTGGCTGGGGAGGCAGGATCCTGGCACTAAAATGTTCAGGAAAGGACAAGCCCTGCAGCTTGACTAGCCCAGCCTGCCCACACACGTTGTACCCCCGGGTATTCGAGATACCCCCACTAATCCCGAGTAGCTGGAGACCTTCCTTCTGCTACACTAAAGGAAGGCTCCTTAAATGCCTGTGTTGCCTCTTGGTCAAGCTGTTTGGGGGGATCTTTCTGTGCTGATGTGAGGTGGTAATGGACTTTCGAGCTGTGGGCAAAGAAGGGCACTGTCTTGTGTGCCACTGGTGTGAGGTACAGTTCTGAAAACAGACCTGTGGGGAAACGGTACAGAGCCAGCAAGTTGTGTGTTGCCGTGCCGCTGCGCCCGGCTCTGCGGAACGTGCTAAGCACTGCACATAGTGCAGCAGGGTGAGCGTTTCACACCGTAGGTAATCTTATTAGTTAAACTGATTACAGTGCACTGGTTGCCTAAGTAGTGCTTGGCATGAGCAAAGAAAAGATTTCCTTTCTCATGAGCAATATCTGTGCAGGAGGAACAATTACTCCAGACTGTGCAGGAGAACCTATTACTGCAAGTGCTTCATCATTCATTTGGATTTGGCTCCAGCCACGACATTAATCAAGTCTGTTTTTCTGCATGGATCAAATTTTAGTCTAGGAGTGCGCCACAAAAAAGGCTTGCACATTTCTTTTTTGTTTTGTTTTGAAAGAATTTTACATTGTCTACCCTCATTGACAGTAATAATGGGAAACTCCCTGCATATTATTTATTAATTTAAAGTGTCCATTAGGCTATTTTTTTCTCTAAAAGCCATAAGCTTTGCTTTTGTGACTTGTTGTATAGTCATATAACATTCTTCGTAATCTTCAATATAGATTTCTTTTTCTTAATTATGTATCTCCTATATAAAACTGAGAGGAAAAAACTTAAGAGGCAGAATACAACTTAGGCTTTACTGAAAGGCTGTGTTTTTGTTTGATTCCTGAAGGTTTTCTTTCCCATGTCCCTTTTAAAGACTCGTAATACTCTGAGTTGATCTGTTTTAACATGTGTACCACATATGTGGGGCAAAATCACTTTTTGACTTGTTGTTTGTTTTAAACCAACTGCCTGACAATTTTAATGAGTCCTCTACAGTTCTTGTGTCTTGAATAAGCATTTCCCAATCACTTTTCCCATGGCATTTTGCAGGTCTTATCATAGCTGCTCTTTTTTTCCCCCCAAGCTGAGGTTTTCTAGTGCCCTTCCTTATGTGTCCACTTCTCTGTCACACTGATCATCCTTGTTGCTATTTTCTTTTAGCCTTTTAATGTTGTGGAGACTAGAACTGCCTGCAATATTAAGTCATGAGCTGACAATAGACCTTTGCAGAAGCATAACAATGTTTCAGTTTTGTTCCCTTTTCTTAAGAGTTCTTGATATTCTACTTATTTATTTATTTTCATGTCAGAAAGCGTTTTTCTAAAAAAAAATCTTCATGGAATCTGGTGTGGGCTTTTCTGTATGGTAATACCCAGTTTAAAGACCATCTCATTGTGCATGGTATCTCAACATAGTCAAAATAATACAGGTGGGGTTCTTTCTTTACATCTTTGCTAGTCTGCACTTCTTAGCTGTCATTTTCACTTGTTATTTTTTATCTAGTCCCTCAGCATCAGGAGTGCATTATGCAGCTCTTATAGGCAGATTTAGATCTGAGGCTCCTGGATATTCTGGTGTTGTCTGCAGCTTTTGCCACCTCATTATTTCCCTGCTTTTCCTACTGGAAATAATATTATTTATTATTTATGGATATGAAGAACAGCATGTATCTCAGCACATATTCTCGTGGAGGATCTTTACAGATATTTTTTCTTCATTATGAAAACATCTTTTATTCCTATCGTTTCCTACTTTAATTCTTTATTAAATAATGAGAGGATTTTCCTTCCCTTTTCCTCTGTTGATTTGGTTTCTTCACTAGCCTCTGGGAAACAAGTCAATAGTGTTTTTGGACAGCCGAATACACCAAATACAAGACATTGACTAAGTTGTCCTTTTCTGTGTGCTCTTGATTTATTCAAAGAACTTTACAAGATTTTGTAGAAAAATATCATGTCATGAAAACTTGCTGTCTCTTCTCTAGGATATTGGATTATCAATGTCTTTGGTGGAAGATCTCTCTACCTTTCTGTCAGATTTTTCAGACATGTCTAATGTCTCAAATGGGCGAAGAGTGACTGATTAATCAATATATCATTGATTGTAATAATTTAATTACAAAAAATAAATTGAAAGTCTCAGTCTTCAGTGTTGCTGCACTTCATAATAATTTAAAAATGATAAAAGACAAATAAGTACAAACTGAGAAATTATTTCTGCAGTACTCCTCTGATGCTGACATTGCATGACAAATGTGTGCAGTCTTGGGGTAGTTAAGTCTGGTATTTTTCAGGTAATCATGCATGCTTCAAACTGACTGCAGCGAATCTGCAATCTGAATGACTGTTTGGAATTAGAACTAGGGAGCCTGTCAGGAGAGAAACTGTAAGAATTAAAAAGATTGATAGAAGTCTCCTTGGGAGATGTTGAGAAAGTTATTGCCAGCCAATTCCTTTTTCTTCCTGTCCTTCAGTCCATGCTCAGTGGAGAGCCTTGTGCTTCATGTACTGGCTTCAAGGAAGGCACGAGGATGTAACAAGCCCCAAGTTAGGGCTTTGTGCACAGGCAGCAGAAAACTGCTTCAAACTGGCAACTGAAGGAAGGGTTTGCCTCTGCAGGAAATAGCAGGTTAGCTGAGGAAATGATGTTTCTAAATGCTGTGTCATCTTCAGCAGTTAACAATGCCTGGGAAAAAAAAAACCCTTCAGTTTTCAAATTATTTAGTCTTTTGCGACTGTATCAAATCAAATCGAATGTTACACCTGACAGAATAATACAGAGGAAAACAGGGAATCAGGGAATTATGTGCCAGAGAGATGTACACTGAGAAAGACTGGATTGTGTCGCTGGACATTTTTCAAAGTGAGGGCCAGGCTCGTGACCAGGCAGATACCCTTGGGAAACTACTAAAAAACTCCTATGGCATTGCTCTGATAGCTATGAAAAATGAATGTTGTACTTGATTCTGAGGCAGCGAAGTTCAAAGAACAGTTACTGATGATGGCATGACTTGAGCAGATTTATGTGACCACAGTTTAAAAACAAGCTGAGTCACTTATGTATTTATTCGTATTGCCTTTTAGTTGTCTATCTGACTTCTGTTATTGATGAAAGACTGTGGTTACCTTGAAAATAATATTTGATTTAGATGGATAAAGTTCTGACTTTATGGGAAAGGAGAAAACATTTTAGAGGAAGCGCACAGTTATTTTCCCAGAAATTGCTAAACTTATCCAAGCATAGGAAAAAAAAATTGTTAAGACAAGAAACCAGGTCTTAGTTCTTTATATATCTTCTTTGCATTATCTCAGCAGCACACAGAGGACTTGACTCCATTTAGCTGGATGTTTACAGTATGTTCAGAATCCAGAATATGAGTAATGGTATTGACTTCAGTGGGACAATGCACCTATGTAAGTTGTGCAGCCTTCGAAATGGTTTTAGGACCAGAGACTTAAAGGTGATTAACCTTTTATTCCTTAAATTTGTCAGAAGAAACCACGTGCTTTCCTCTAGCAGGAACCTAGTAGTCAGGATCCATCAATAATGAGAAAAAAAAAAGAGTAAACACTGAACTAATGTAGTTCTGAGATAATGTTTAAATCGGGAATAATTGTGAGCAGCATGCATGCGACTTAAAGGCATACTAAGGTGAGTAAAATGAATAAAAAATGTATTTGGAAAGTTTTAGTGCACAGTAATTTCAAGTATACATTGTGTGAGGAAGAAAATCTGAGAACATAAAAATAGTGGGATGGAGATAGGAGCATTACTGTAAGTTAAATAAGACATTCTTGCAGTGCAATATGATTTTAAAACATCATGCTGTTTTGAGATACAGACTTTATACCACATAGTAATGCAATAACAGTCCACACACACACACACACACACACACACACACACACACACACACACACAAACACACACACGAACACACACACATCTTTATTAGGGAGAACTGTATCCTGTGTTTTGAATCTCTTTCCTTGTCATCATTACTGTTCAGTTTCATTGTGGATGCTTTATTCAGTTTTGGCTGGCACGTAACTAAGAGTACTTATTAACTGGAGGAATTCAGAGAATTGTAACGGTGAGAAGGGTTGACTTGCAAAGAAATACAGATGAAGTAAGTGTAAAGCTTCATTATAGGATTGCTGATTGAAATGTGAGAGCAGTCTGTATTTAAGGGATGCGAAAAGCTGAACAAAGGAGGACTTGTGAGCTACCTTTTGCACATAGGTATAATTAGGAAATTGGGAAAAGGATCATAAAGGCTTAATAACAAGACAATGTTTCTTGAAAATGAGATCTTCTGGCCAGAGACTAGTATACCGAAGGAAGGAGAGGGAGCCCCACCTTCCAAAATAACCCCCAAATTAGATGGAACACATGTAAAACTACCTTAATAGTTTAATAGAGTAACCCACATTTGGAAGGAAAATATAAAGAGTGATTGAATAGCTTTTTATATCATGATATAAGCAAAACCACGTAGACCCGAAGTACATAGTAGAAGCTGAGAGATAAAAATATTTTTTTCCTCCTGGATTTCTAGCTGTAAGGAGGAAAGGGAAAATAAAATGGCACTTGTTATTCTCTGGTTTCTCTAGAAAAGAAAGAAGAGTGGAATGGAAGAATAAAAGACATCTTGCTGGGTTCTCCCTTGATAGAGCAGAAGTATATTGCAATGATGAAGACAGAGTGAAGTTGTATAACTTTTTGGGTATTGAATTATTTGTGTAGGTGTCATACTTTATTCCCTGTTTTACACAGAACTATGCTGGTTTCCAGAAGCTCTTCACTATGCTGTGTATCAATTTACCCTGGGATCATGCGACAAATACTGCTGTTTGTGTTGCTGTGATGCTGATGAGGATCCCGCTGTGCCAGATGCTGCACAAATACCTGGCAAAAAACAAACAAACAAACAAACCAGTTCAATCCCTCTCTCAAAGAATCCACAAGTGAAGTTGGAAGTCATACAGGAAGAAGCAGAGGAAATTGAGGAAGTCATAGGAAAGTGGTAACTTTTGTATACGCTGACCTGTTTGTAAGCATTTTGACGGGGAGTCTCTAAGTAGGAGTTTGTAAAATAGAAAACAGGGAGATTTGGGAACACGCCTTTACCCATAGGGGCAGCATGAGAAAAACGTGAAGATCTAATTCCTGTTTCTGTGAGTCTTTTGTTATTGACCAGCTGGAGCATTTCATTATTTGAATTATTTGAACTTTTCGTTGTTGAATGGAGGATGACAGAGGAAGCAGAGAAAGATTTGAAAAGGTTAGAAAGTGAAGGTTAGCGGTTCTGCTTAATGAGGTAAAGCAAGGAGAGCCAAGGGATGGACGTGCTGAGCCGGTGCGCCCAGGTCAGAGTGACAGAGCAGGGAAGGATTTTTCCTATCAGGGCCCTGAAGGTGCCAGGCTATCTCTGCTGAAGCCAGGGAAGAGGACATTGCTGGGAGCAAATCATCCTGTGAGAACCAGAGCATTAGCGCCTAGCAGAGGCTGGTCAGGAAGGATCTGCCAGACCCAGCTGCTTGCAGGCTGTGTGCGTGCAGCCAGGAGATGCATGTGTCTGGGCTGAAAGCAATGACACCATTAAGGGCCTCCATGGTGATCAGGATGGTTTCTGTTTTTATTTATTTATTTATTTATTTATTTATTTATTTATTTATTTATTTATTGGCTCTGTAAGAGAAATGTGAAGTAAAAGGAGGAGGAAAGGCTCTGTTTTAGCCATGCTTGCTTTGGGCTGACAGCACGTGTGAGCAGGGGGATACCAGGGACAGGTTGGGATATTAGATGGAGAGGGCAGGCCTGGAGCAGACAGTAGTGCTATTTGCCAGCCTGCAGCCTTGGGAGAGGTTGGATTCAGTGCTGCAGTGACTTGAAAGGTCCCTGCAATGTTCGTCCCCTGCAAACAAGACAGGCGCATGGCAGCAATATTGGACTGGCCCATAACACCTGGCATAACATCACTGTTCTAATGAGAGCCTAATGTTAGACTGCAGGCCAGTAAGAAGGATAGAGATGTGGCAGTGAAAAGGTTAGGAGTGCTTTCGAAGTGAATGGCATCTGGATAATGTCAGACCGCTCACTTTCCTCGTGTACCGTGTCATTTGATGCTGGCTGAGCAGCGCGTAATAGACCTAACGCGTGGCCCCGTTCCATTTTGCGCAATCATAATCATAACTTACTTTTGTAAATTCCCCTCCAGCTTCAATTTATCAGTCTTAAGCCTCCTAACATAACCTTTTGTCTAGAGCGCAGTGTAATTTTCCAACAAGAACTACCTGTTTCATACAATTTAGGAAGCACAGCTGGGTCTTGGTAGCAATAATTGTATTTGAATCTTTCTGTAATTGACACAGTTTTGATTCTGTTCTAGTTTCCTGCATGGAAATGGCTCTGTGTACAGTGCCTGTCACTAAATAAGTGAGTTAGCAAGTGAACCAGCCTTTGATTAAGCAACAGACCATCAGACTGAAGTGACTTTTTCTCCTAATGGCTAAACTCATTGTATATTAATTACATTACACTACTGAGGATAAAAATATTTTACTTAATAAATATATGTTTGCTTTTTATACAATAAGAATGAAAAATTCTGAGCAAAGATGAGCTGATAGGGAAGAAGAATCCTCTGATCATTTCTTTATATACTGCCATGCTTTTGTAACTCAGGAAATAAATGGAGACATAGAGTCTGTGAGTTCTCACAGAGAACAGAGAAAGGCAAATACTGCTTGGTGAATCTTGCATATTCTTCTGCGAGCAGTGGGTTAGCAGGACAAGGAGGGAACTTTTGAGTTTTTTTTTTTCTTTTTTTATGAGAAGCAGAATTGTCTTATTTTGGATGGCTATGATTCTTCAGTAAGACAATGACACACTGTAAACTTTGCAACCTTTGGAGGAACAGTTTCTCCTAAATTTAGAGAGTTGGCAAGTGATTAGTTGGCTGATTCAGCAGCCTTTTTACTTTACAGAGGTTTTAACATTCCATCAAAGCCAGTTGCAGGCATGGCTGAGTTACAGCTGAGTCAGAAGGAATGAAACAGTAGGTTAATTTGTTAAAAAAGCACACACCAGCTTACAAAAATATTTTAAACAAATCAGATTTCTGTGAATTACACATTTTCTTCTAAATGAGTTGCTGTTTAATTTGCAAAGAATTTCTAGACTGAATTGTACCAATAAGGCTGGTGTGCAGTTAGTCACGATAAAATTCCTCTCTGCCACCCCTGAGAGATGAATGTGAGTTCATCTCTGTGTGATATGGTGGAAGCACAGACCTTATGAGAAAAATAATGTGGGATGCTTTCCTATACATCCTTTGCTTTCTGTCTGCTCAAGGAGCCTTGCCACGGAAAGCGCATGCAAAAATGCTGGGTTTTTTTATTTCTGTGCTACATGGTGGAGTTTGTTCCTACCCCTGGGAATTTTACTCACACTAGGATTGCAGCAGTGGCGGCTGCAGGAAGTATCAGCAAAGGCACCATCTACTCTTTGGAAGAGTGACATAACTGAAGAAACAGCATTAAAGCATTTATTTCTGAAATGAGAGAGTGCAGCAGCTCGGAGTTCTAGTCCCCAGAGACATGGACTCATATTCTGTTTTAGGTCACACGCGAAAATGAATTTAGTGGTCTAATCTTAGCAGCTGTCTGTTCACCTCTCAAAATCATTGCACAGTTTTCTAGCAGCTTTTTTACGTCTGAATGAGAAAGGGCTTTTCTGAGGCTGGGGCTGAAGTCTCTTGGTTGCTCTGCAGAAGACAAGTGGTTGTTTGCAGAGCCTGCAGAGTAGCTGTTGTGTGAATCTGTCTCATGATCAAAGTCTTGATCTTCGTGTGAAAAATGTTCCCAAACCATAAATTTAGAAGATCCCTCTCAACTGTGGCGTGTGGATTGGGCCAGCTACAAGCCCACAATCTGAAAAGAGAATTTCCCTACAGAATCTACTTAAAGAACAAACTTGTTTATAAAGAAAATCAAGGCATCTGAAAACATAGATTAAATGTGGGTAGATAGAAAGTTTCCTGTTGACTAAATATAAAGATAAAACAATTTGATTGCATTCCATCATCAAATTAGATATGGAGGCAAATAAGAAAAATGCTGGTTATTCCTCCTCTACCTCTCTCTGTCTTCTCAGTCTTGTAGATCTTATTTGGGGATGTTACTCTGTTTGTCAAATGCCTTTTAGGTTTTCCACTAGGTTGGGAATTCAAGTTCTGCTCTGTGTTACAGGTGTGAAAGTATGGAGTAGCTTTGCCAGTTCTGATAGCATTAGTTTATGTCTGTTGTAGAATAGCAAAACAGACTGTTTCAGACTGCTAAAATGGAACATTGTATATTAAAATACTCTGTTTTAATGCTCATGTGCATACCAGACAATAGCAAGCAAGTAAACTTCATACTTCTTGTTTCCTTGGCCTCTCAGCTTTACAGATTATTATCAAGTGGGAAGAAAGGAGAACCTTTTTTTTCTTCTTTTTTTTTCTTTTTTTTCTTTTTTTCTTTTTTTCTTTTTTTTTCTTTTTTTCTTTTTTTTTCTTTTTTTTCCTTTTTTCTCTTTTTTCTTTTTTCCTTTTTTCTTTTTTTTCCTTTTTTTCTTTTTTTTTAATATGAAATTAATACAGTGTTGCAGTAAAAATTTCAACACTTTGAGACCCCATGCTGCTACTACTACACTGGTTGTCCACACCTGCTTGCAGTATTACAGTTTATCATTTTCTTCTGTATCTACAAAGGAGCTGCAGATTTTCTCTCTGGAGCATCTTAAGACTCTTAAGATGAATTGTCCTTTTTGGGCATAAAATGAATTGCTTTTGAATTGCCATTTTTTCTCCCACCTTGCAACATGCTGTCCACTGAAGACAGCCAGACAATTCATCCTGTCTGTGAGATTATTTCTCTTTGCAGCCCACCAACATGGAAGGTAAGCAAGATGCAGGATGACAATCTTTATAGTCATGTTCAATTACATGTCATGTTCAATTACATGTATGCTTCACTGTTAATTGAATGTTTAAACACTTACCTTTAAAGTCAGTTAAATGCATATTTTAACTCTATGCACATTTACATTCTTTAGATTTAGATGGCTGTTAATACTGCAAAAAATGCAACCTAGTTAGCTGACATATTAAATAGTGATTAAAATCTAGCTCCATCTCTGCCAACCAGAAAACAATTACTGATATTGAATTAGTCTGTAAGAATAGAATCCATTCTTTGCCGTCATAAATCAGAAGTGGTTATAAAAATGACAGGAGCTCAAGGGTAGTCTCCTTAAGAAATACGAGGCTTGTGACACAAAGAGGGAAAAGCCTTCCAGGCCCATTTCACCCCTCTTATTGAGCTGTAGCAGTATCCGTGTGCAGCAGCAGAAGTTGCATAGCTGGAGTATGGCTGATGTCATTGCCACAACTTTCTCTTTTTGTGGCAATATGAAGCCTTACATGACACCAGGCCTGCTGGCATCAGATGAGATTCATCTTTCCCAAAGCTGGAAGAGAGCTCTTGGTTATGAGCTAGCAGGGCTCACTGGTAAGGCTTTAAACTAGATTAGTCAGGGCAGAGGGCTTTCTTCAGGGAAACAAGGTGATAAAACAGGATGGCAAATCATGCCACTGACACCACCCTAGCTGCAGAGCCAGCAAGGGATGTCTAAAGCCTGGAAAATGGCAAAACAGGAGAACTACTTAAGGCTTGCACAGTTGAGTTTCAGCTGTCCCAGCTGGAAAGAGAGGCACCTTGGGAGCCTGACTCAGATGCCCCTATGTGTAAATGCACAGAGCATGGGGAATAAAAAGGGGGAATTAGAGATGCGTGCGCAAGGGCAGGGCCGAGGTCTCACTGTAATTGCTGAGACATGGTGGGACAGCTCTCATGACTGGAACATTTATAGCTTTAGGCTTTCTAGGAAGGAGTTCAGCATAGGGGAGGACGAAGCGTGATTCAAGAGTGTATGTGTGGATAAAGGACATGCCAACAGGAGAGACACTGAGGTGGGTGTTTACCGCAGGCCATCTGACCAGGAGGAAATGGATGAGGCAGCTGTAAGAAGCCTCATGATCACAGGCCCTAGTCCTTAAGGGAGTTTTCAACCACGCTGAGGTCTGGTGGGATGACCACATAGCCAGGAACAGACAGACAGTCCAGGAGGTTCCTGCAGAACTTTGCAGATAGATAACTTCTTGATGCAGGTAGTAGAGAAGCCAATGAGGAGAGGGGTGCTGCTGGACTTGATACTAACAAATGAAGGTGGTTGAGTTGGAAATGTGAGGGTTGGGGGCAGTCTTGGCTGCAGTGACCAGGAGATGTGGTAATTTATGATCCTGTGAGGAGGAAGCTGGGCAAGAAATAAGATTGCAACCCAGGATTTCAAGAGAGCCGACTTCGGCTTCTTCAGGGAGCTACTTAGAGGAATACCCTGGGCTAGGCTCCTAGAAGGAACAAGGGTCCAGGAGAGCTGCCTAATATTCAAACACCACTTTCTCCAAGCTCAAGATTGGGGCATTCCTAAGAGAAAGAAGTCCAGCAAGGACTAGCAGGAGACCTGTGTGGTTACGTAAGGAGCTCTTGGGACAACTTGAAGAGAAAAAGAGCACATATATAACGTGGAAGAAGGGCCAGGCCACATGGCCACCAAGGTCCCTGCAGTCTTCAAAAAGGGCAAGAGGGAGGAGCCAGAAAACTACAGGCCAATGGGATCCTGGCTGCATCAGGAGGAGTGTTGCTAGAAGGTAGAGGGAGGGGATCCTGCCCCTCTTGTCAGCTCTGGTGAGGTCAAACCTGGAGTATTGTGGGTAGTTGGGGGTTCTGCAGTGCAAAAGGGATGGAGAACTTCTAGAACTCCTATGCATCCAGCACAGAGCAACAAAAATGATTAAGGGACTGGAGCATCTATCTTATGAGGAAAGACTAAGCAAGCTGGGCCTGTTTAGCCTGGAGAAAAGAAGACTAATAGGACATCTGTGAGGATGTGAGGGCGATCTGGCTGCGACATCTGTCACCCCAGTGATCGCCAGGGTTAATTTGGCTGATCTGACTGGCTAGGCGGGTGTCGCTTTCTTCCCTCACCAGTCTGTGTGTGTCCCTCTCAAAGCTGCGTGCTCAGTGGAAGAGGACAACCATCCCCAGTAGAGACGTACCATTCATGGGTCAAGGGTACGCGGTAGCTACACTCCCCTGCTAGAAACTCCAAACAAGCTCATTCTGTGATCTGATCAGCATGTATACCTGAGGGTAGAAGGTAAAGGGGATGGGGCTAAACTCTTCTTGGTGGTGGCCAGTGACAGGACAAGGGGCAGTGGGTACAAGTTGAAACAGAGGAAGTTCCATCTCTATATGAGGAAGAACTTCTTCACTGTGAGGGTGAAAGAGCCCTGACATAGGCTGCCCAGGGAGGTCATTGGGACCCCATCTTTGGAGTCCCCATCTTTTAAAACTCTCCTGCATGCCACCCTGTGCCACTTGGTTTTAGTGCCACTGCTTGAGCAGGGGGTTAGATCTAGAAGTCCCTTCCAACCTCTGCTGGTCTGTGATTTCGTCAGTATGATTTGTTTCATTTTTTCAAAATTTCAAAGGTGATGTAAGAGATTGCATTCAAGACAAGATGAAAACATCCTTCAAAGATTAATGAAAATATCCTGCCCTAGGAGAACTTTGGACTCTCTTTCATGTACAGATTAGTGACATCATGAATTAGAAAAATAATGCACACTTCCACTCACACACACACACACTCTCTCTAGGAGTGACAGAATAGACACTGTTCCCTTGGCATTGTTCCATGTCTTATAGAATCACGGAATCACAGAATCATTGTTGGAAAAGATCTTCAAGGTCATTGAGTCCAACTACAAGCCCTTCAACATCCTGTCTGTTAGACTGTGTCTCTAAGTGCCTCATCTACATGTTTCTTGAACATTGCTAGGGATGTTGACTCCAGCACTTACCTGGGCAGCCTGTGCCAAGGCTTCACCACTCTTTCTGTGTAGAAATTCTTCCTTATGTCTGACCTGAACCTAACCTGATGCAACTTGAGACCATTTCCTCTTGTTCTGTCCATAGTTATTCTGGAGAAGAGACCCCGCCTTTCATGTAGTTGTAGGGAATATGAGGTTCAATAAGCCTCATACTTCGCCTCCTGAGTATGCTCAGTATGATTCAGCCATCCTGAGCCTCCTCTTCTCCATGCTTAATACCCCCAGCTCCCTCAGCTGCTCTTTAGAAGGTCTGAGCTCTGGACCCTTCACCCATTTCTTCACCACTTTTGTTGCCCTTCACTCACTCCAGCACCGCTTCATCTGTCTTGTAGTGAGGGGCCCAAAGCTGAGCACAGTGTGCGAGGTGCTGCCTCACCAGCTGAGTACAGGGGATGATGACTTCCTTGGCCCTGCTGGCTGCTCTGTTCCTGGTCCAAACCAGGCTGCTGCTGGCCTGCTTGGCCTCCTGGCCACCCGGCTGCGTCACGTTCAGCTGCCTGTCCACCAAGCCCAGACCGATGCCCAGAGGCTTTTCCGTCTCGGGGCTCTCCAGCCGCTCTGCCCCCAGGCTGATGCGCTGCAAGGGCTTGTTGTGACCAAAGTGCACGTCCCGGCACTTGGCCTTGTTCAGCCTCATACAGTTGGTCTCTGCCCATTGATCCAGCCTGTCCAGATCCTGCACAGCCATCCTACCCTCAGGCAGATCATCTCTTCCTCCCAGCTTTGTGTCCTCAATCCCCTCATCCAGATCATTGATAAAGATACTAAGGAGTACTGGCTCCAACACTGACCCTTGGGGAACACTGCCCGTGTCCGGTTGCCAGCTCTGTTTGGCTCCATTCACTGCCAAGGTCTGGGCCCAGCCATTGAGCCAGTTCTTCACCCAGCGAAGAGTCCACCTGTCCAAGCCATGTCCAAGCTGCCAGCTTCTCCAAGAGAGTGCAGTGGGAGACTGTGTCAGAGACCTTACTGAAGTCTAAGTAGACCACAGCCACATCCTCATCCAATAGGCGAGTCACCTGGTCATAGAAGATCAGGTTGATGAGGCAGGACCTGCCTTTCATGAGCCTGTGCTGGTTAGGCTTGATCCCTTGGTTGTCCCACGCATGCTTTGTGATTGCCCTCCAGATGATCTCTTCCATAATTTTCCCTGATACTGAGGTCAAGCTGACAGGCCTGTAGATCCCCGGATCTTCAATCCAACTTTTCTTGTAGATGTCTTAAATGTATAAACCCTATCAAAGCGAAAAGCTAAATGTTTCTGATAAAAAGAAGAAAGAACTGAACTGGAGGGGAGAGTAGGTATGTGTGCGTGAACATGCATGCTCGCTTATCTGAGTGCTCTAGTGCAGCTCCCAACAAGTACAACTTAAGTCTCGCTTGAGTGATGTAAGGGATGTAGCACTCTGTATTTCTGATTTGTGTCTAGGGAGGCCTTTTCTAGAAAATGTTGAGGCGTATAAGAATATTGTTGATAGCAGGAGAGAAGATCTTAATGAATAAGTTTAGTCTAAGTGACATCCTTCATAAATACTAAAAATTCACTCCCCTTAATTAAACTTATATCCCCTAAAGAAAGGGGAAACCAGACATTGCTTATGCCCCTTTTACATGCATATTTATGCAAGACATAAATTCCATGCAGTTGTAGTTTAGCATGCTCTTACATGTATTTTCAAGGGTCAAGACTGCTAACTATGTCATCACTAGGTGTATTCAGAGCATCACAGGTTCTTGAGAACACATTTAAAGTCAACCAGCTGTCAGTTTTAACAGGAAACAGAGTCTGAGCTTGGTCCTCTGGAGATCTCTGCAGAGAACACAGCTGTAGTTAATAGAACAGGTGACTGGATGTCACTGACACTGTGCGCTGTAGCTGAATGATCATTTATCTTTAAGGTAAAAAAATTTAGCCCTGACAATAATTCATTCATCTATGACAGTCTAGAGTAGTTAAGGATTGTTGTGCTTTCTGATTCCAATATGCTTTTTCTTTTTTTTCCCTCTTTCCGTTTTTATTTTTTTAATTTTTTTTGTGTTTATAACCAATGCATGGTCTTGTTTGTTTTGAGGATTCTTAACATATTTCTGAATATTAAAAAACAACTATTTTTGTAGTAATTCGATGTGAGTTAGATTAACAGATAAAAGACAGGAATATAAAATGCATTGCTATTCATTCAGGGTTAGAAATCACTGTTCTAGTAAAGATATTAGCCCAAAGTGTATAAGAGCAGATAACAAGCAAGGCAAGGGAATTTTTGTGTGTTTTCTTCATCTCTACAGAATACTTGGGTACTTAGAAGGCCTATTCAATACCTCTTCATTAATACTGAGTCCTATTGTGAGCAGTATTTTGATCTGACACATCTAGGCTAGAAATGACTTGTTGAAAATCAATGGATTATTTGAAATAATTATTGAATGAGACAGGGTCAAGGCCAATGAGTGGAATTCAAGAAAAAAAAAAAAGGAGAAAAGTGGATTAATAATATGAAAGATATTGTTGAAATTGTTTTTTGAGTGCATGAATGCCCTATTTGCATTTGGTCCCTGGTCTTGTCAAGAATCTAAATAATGGGAAAGGTTCTCTTGAAAACTTCCTCCTTTCCCTATGCTTATGTAGTCTGTCTGCAATTGCTAGTAGCTATTGCTAGAGGGAGATTACTTTCAGGAATCAAGGTTTATGTAATTGCAGATGTTTCTGAGGGCATCTAATTAACTTAAATAAACATTTCTAAAGCTTAAAATAGTTCAAGCCTCCAACCTTTAATAAGTAGGTCTTTTTCCTTGCTAGTCCCTACAAATACACCTGTAGGACAGTTGTATTCAAAACCCAGAGAAGTATAAACTGAGGGAAACAAATGCTAAAAATGATGGGATATTTGCTATCACAGAGGCATGGGTTTTTTCTTATCTATCTATCTGTCTGTCTGTCTATCTATCTATCTATCTGTCTGTCTATCTATTTGTTGTGGGTAAATTCTGCTACTAATGTGTCTACACAAAGAGAAGCTTTCATGATAGTTTGGAAGAAGGCTGGTCTGAGCCGCAATGTTATTGCTTGTATTTGATGAAGTCTTCTGTCATTCAGCACCTAATACTAAAGATGTCTAGTCTCTATTTCTTCACAACCTTTGTCTATTGTAAGTGAATCCTTTGTAGTGTCTCTGGAGAAAAGATATAAACAGATTTTTAGCTCTTAGTCATCTGTTCTTTAATTACAGAGCTTAGTTAAGTACCACATCCTTAAACTGGACTTGCAAGCAGTGAAGGAGAAAAGACACTGAACAGCTACAGGAAAGTTTTGTAGCTAGCTTTACTCCATGAAAAAAATGCATTCAGTAAAGTGAAAGCAGAGTAGTATCTTTTCTATTCCTGTTCTCAGGCATGTGTATCTGCTATTACTGGGAATACAACAGAATGGTGGGAATTGAGCTGGGTGTAATTTGTTCCAGTTCTGGGCTGATAATGAGAAGACCCAGTGCAAACATACAGTGTGCTGACCAGAAATTTTACAAGCTTCAGGTTGGGGATGGAAAACTGGACTCCTGTCTGCAGGCAGCTTCCATAGGGAGTGCTTTTTCTGAAGTGGGTGGTAGCCGTTTAAATTTACAGAGAAATAGTTCACATATACCCTAGAATAGTAAATATGTCTGGGGGATATGTAGATACTCTCTCCCATTGAACACAGCCAGCATATATACCTGAGTAGTCAGGTATATGTACCCTCTCCCCACACACTTGCAAGTGAGGCCAGAGTTCACCCCGTGAGCATATCTCCTGTGATTTAGGGATTTTGATAGTTTAATAGAGCTGCTCTCCATAGAAGTCTCTATAACTCCATCCCATCATAAACATTTTAAGTTGATTTCTTCACAGTAACATGTAAATTCTCAGAAATAGAAGATGTGGAGTTATTTTAAAATAGTGAAGGTATCTAGAAGTACAATGTTTACTCTGTATTTTCAGTAATCTGTATAAGGGAGCTTCGCTCCCTTCATTCACACAGTTAAGTTGGAAGAAGAGTCCAAATATCTTTATCAATAGTAATAAGAAATGTAGTCATTTAGTTGTCTGATACATTATTTCCACTTGCAGGGTTCAATGATCTGTGTCATGACCCAAATGTTTTGGAGGAAAAATAATTACGTTACTTTCTACTCCTTCTGCAACTTTTTTCTGAGCATTAATTGGTTTTAGCTTTAAATGATATTAATATTATATTAAGATACTGACTTTTTAAATTCTTCTTTGCCTTTTAGAGTGATTACTTGGAATCTCTGTTAGCTTAATTCTTGGGTGTTGTGATGTTATTGGTATCATATAGCTGTGATGGATGAAGGAATTGCTTAGAGAAGCATTAACTGTGACTTTGGTGTCCTGCAGTTTGGAAAGTATTCAGACCTTCAAATCTCATTGCCATTTTTCTGACAAATTATATACTAATTAAAGATTTTGTTATTTAAATATTCTCTAATACATTTTCTGAATATTGTTTTTTATGCTGAAGTATTCTCGAAAAGAATGTACAATTCACATGGAGCATACTCAGATGATAATTTCAGCTAACTGTGCTACAAAGTTTGCCCTTGTCCTTGTGCATTTTGAAGTGATATTTGAAGCTGGGTTTTCTTTTTTTGTTAAGCACGTCTATCATTTTGTATCCTGGGCATTTATTGATTTCACAGACTAAATGTCAGCAGAGTAAAAATTGTGGTTTCTCTTGCTAATGTTAACTGAAGCATGTTTACGGGCTCAATGCTGCTCAGTATCTTCATAGCAAAACTGGAATTTCATGTCATTCCTTTATGTTGATGGAAATGGTTATAATGGTTATAATGGTTATAAGATGGGTTTTAAAATAATATTCTTCATATGATTTCAGTAAGAGGATCTGGATCTTCTCTGGTGGTTGTAATAGTCTATTATTACCAGTAGAGCTCATTCTCACAGAATTTGCTTTTCTACCTTGCTGTGCTATCCGTGTGTGAGATCAGAAAGCTTCTGCATTTTCCCCCAAAATAAATTTAGCTAGGTTACTGATCAATTTGTGAGATCATGCAGTGGAATATTTCAGCTCTCTCTTAAGCACTTTAAATATATATTTTTAAGACCTAGTGGTTTTTGTTGTTGCTGTTGTTTGTTTGCTTGTTTTGTCTAGGAGTAGCAAACATTTATTGCTATTTATACATACAAATTTCATCTAGTTGTTGAAGTGAAATGCTGAAACAGGGCTGACTATAAACATGCTGTAATTAGATCTTACCAGCCTCTCTGAGTGATACTGAGCAAAAATACTGTTGCTACTTATCTGGCAAAAAAAAAAAAAAAAAAGGGAAGAATTATGCCCAGTTTATTTTTAATAGGCTTTCCTTATTCCATTAATGTGGAACAGATACCCTTTCAACAGCAATATAAGCCCAGTTTTTGTCCTTGTTCCCATATAAGGGAAAGAAAGCTCTATATAATATTTTCTTTTCAAAATACTTACAGTCTGTAAAATGATGCTATATAACGGTCTTCTGATCTGCTAAGATTTATTCAATTAACTCAATAGAAATAAAAAACTTAAGAAATATCAAGTAGAGATCAGAGAGTGACCTTATGCAGCACTACCATGAAATTATCAACATCTTTTTATCTAAATTGTATTACCATTACTCCTGTTCTGACAAATGTCTAACTAGATGTGTGTGTCAATAACTGCAGGGGTGATGAATCCTGTCTTTTAACACCCTGAGTGTTAAAAGTGCCTTAGTGCCCTACCATTATTTTCGTACTCTACCAGGAGGAAAGTGTCCGTCTAACTGTGATCACTCCTGAGTGTCAGACATTCTGGATTGCGCAGATCCCATTTATATTCTTAGCTTGTTTTTAGGAATTTCTTTGTGCAAGAATGGATGGAGTGATGTTGTCCTCTCTGAATTTTTTTCTAATCTTTGAAATCACTTCAAGCAAGTTTAGAGGTTCATGATTTAGTGCAGCCTTAGGGAAGGCTGAGAGGAAGCAGACCATTCTTTGGTAGCATACAGATCTCTTCTTGCCTTTGGCTCCTTTTTTGTTATCTACATGAAATGCAGAAATCAATTTATGCCTCTTTTCCTAGCAATATGCTTTTTTTTTTTTTTTTTTTTTTTTTTTTTTTTT
>VZSG01000509.1:480289-526806 GCA_013398315.1 Nothoprocta pentlandii | reverse complement strand
AATCAGGAGCTTAATGGTTGAGGAAAATCAAGTAAATCACTATGTAATGATGAAAACAGTTCTTGATATATTTTATCAGTGATTTCCATGGGTTAAAAATACAGCATAGTACATTAAATATGAAACCAATATATATGCTTGATCTATTTGGAAATTAGTAATTTAGAATTAAATATTATGTAATTTGTAATGTAATTTGTTCTGTTTATTGTTATTGTATCTTTTTCTTAGCTAGGGCAGCAAGTTTACCAAGGATTAGAATTATCTGTAATGGTGTTAAATAATTTTTTTTTAATATTCAGTAACATATGAATTTTTTATTATTTCCTACTTAATAAAATCCTGTCATAATACATTGAGAAAAACATAGTCAAAGTAGGTACAATTGATCCAAACATGATCAAAAAGATTTCTGGTTGGATGGCTTGTTTTCATATTTTGTGGATGCTTAGCCAGCTTTTTAGAGAGAAATAAAAGTTGTAACATATATTTAAAGAAATACATTGTTGTGCAGGCTTTATAAAATAGGCAGTGAATCAATTTACCTTGTAATTACACTTCAAATTATTCCATCTATTATTTCAGTACTTGAAAGCGATATTAGACAATTTTCTCCATGATCATCTTTAGTATCTTTAATATGATATGCTAAATTATTTCTGTTCATCTCTGTATACCATACCTCTTTTTGAGTCTAAATTGAGTTACTATGCCAGATAAATTCTGGATGTGCAATCAATAGGTTGTTTACCAATACACAAGCTCTCACCACAGTCAGGAGTGAGAGACAAGATGGTCATAGGTTTTTGTGAGGAAGATGGACTTCTTACATTGCATTTCCTGGCAGATCTTGGCTGTGTTGGATCATTCCTATGCTGACCAATGGAATTAACATAATTTGTTCCTTCAGTTTTGTACCAATTGTCCTAGCCATGTTAAAATACATCTCAGAGACGAATAAGTTCTATGTCAAGACACAATATGAAATGGAGCTGCAGTGCAAGGAGGCAGCAATAATTATCATGTTTAATATTATTTCAATTATTGTCACGTATGTCAGTTCAGGGTGTCATAAGCAAATGGGATCCTTGCCCAAAGTACATAATGTCTGCATAACATTCCTACTTGGCACTTTGTGTCACGGGCATTGCGGGGCTTTGCGAGGCTCGGGGTCCATGGTGGCTCTGAATTCTCTCATCAAGAAGCAATGGAAAGTGCAGGCTTAGGCAATTCCCTCAGCTTGCCCCAGGCTAAGGAGGTAACCAGGGTTCTGTCTCCTGAAAACTCGTTGCTTTTTCTGGAGGATATTTTAGCAAAGTTATTGCTATTTCTTGCATAATTAGATTCACATTTTCCTCTCAAGCGCTGCCTTTTGGCAGTGCATTTGGTAGGCACTTAGGGCTAAGTCTCTACTTAGACTTACTTTTCACTGATGCACTTTATCTTCTTAGCAGTATTTTAAATAATCTTCCCTGAAACGTAAACATTCTTTTTCAGCTTTCTATCCATTTCTCAATGGATGTTAAAAGAGGAAAATTTTCAATAGACTAGTACTAATGTTGCATTTCTCCAAATATGATGTTTTTGGTTGTTTATACAGTAGTGTATTTTACCCCTTCTTGCTCATTAAAAGAAAAACCTACATCAGCACAGCAAAAATAAATGTTTTACATTGCTACTGTATATTGCCTTTCAGCACACTTTAATTAAAGTGGCGTTTGTTTGTCCTACGATATTACCATTCCCTAATCGATGTACTGAGCAAGCACCATGGTGACAAGATAAGTTGCTTTGTTTTGTTCCATATGTCCATGTTCCAAGTTTTCCATAGTTTTAATTGGTTCCCTGCAGAATAACATTTACAAGCATATGGTATGGAAAATGCTGACTGCATTTGTTATCATATATTTTAGTACATTGGTGGCACTAGATCACTAAGCCTTTAAATGTGATTATGAGGTTATTTAATGCAGTCAATAGTGTGCTTAAAACATAGCAAAATTCTTCAGTGAGCCAAATGGTGTCAAGGAAATATATTTGAATCCCTCCTTAATGCTTCAAGGATAGATAGGGAAGTCTGATTCAGAAAGGGTTTTATGCAGTGTTTATGCTGAAACATATTTTGTCAGCTGAGAGCAATTTGAAAAGGTCTGTGGAGACTATTTGCCATCAGAGAAAGAGGAACTTGCATAAGAACATGAAATACGCGAAGAAAAGTGAAATGCTGAAGAAAAACCCTCAAATATATGATATCAGCAGAGATATTAACTGGTGAAATACAGTTCAGGACCATCCCTTAAGCCTTAAATCTTGTGTGACTTTAGATACATCAGCAGTGCATTTTTACAGTGATCTTGCTCAGGAAGATGACTTGTAGTCCAAAAGAGAGAACGTCTGGCTGATACGACCAGAGCTAAAGGTAGCATGTGTGAAGGTCAGGGGTGAACAATATTGTCATAAGTTTTGGGTTAGGCCTTTTTGGTTTGTATTGGAAAGGTGGGTCCATACCATGGTGGAAAGTTGTTGATTTGGTTTTCCTACAGAGACAAACCCACTGAGTTGGTTTCAGGCGGCTACAACAAGTGCTCAGTGGGAGCACTTAAAGACCTGTTAAAGATTTCAGGAGCAGCGTGGAAGCAGCCTGTACAATCAGAGAAAGGGGATCAATCCGTGCATGATGTATGAATGAAGTGCATATGGCTTTAGAAGGTGCCGTATTCCTTACATCCAAGCCTCAAAACAGTCTGACTAAAGAAATAAATAAATTACTTTCATTTTCTTTACCCCTTACATCATGGATGTAAAGAGGAGTATTGGACACACTGGACTTTTTGAAGAATATTGGAGCACATGTTTTAGGTTTATTAGTGACTAGGTGTCTACTAAAAAGCATGTATATGTCAAATGTATTACACAGATGTGATTATGTGTTTTATGTAACTCATACAACACCTGTAGGGCTCTGATGTAACAACTATCATGAGGCATGAGGCAATTCAGGGATCTATGTGGGATACATATATCAGTCAATGCATATACAAAAAACAATGACTTATCGTAATGGTGCATATGTTTCTTTCTCTTTATAACATCCCCAGTTGCAAAATAGATTATTTTGTAAAACCAATCAATAATTTAATTTCACCTTTTCATTTGCTAATACACTGTCATTTCACCAATAAGTGGATCTTTGGAAGACAATTTTTAATGCATGGTTAGTTTTGTAGAAAATCAGCTTGCTATCTATTTGTAAGAAAGATGCTTGGACTCAATCTTATTCTAATTTCCTCTCGCAAGAAGAAAATGCCAGTGTTAAGAAGGGAATTTGGGGAAAATTCTTCTGGAGGTCAGTGTGTGCAATGGGCATAAAGGGTGAAAGAGCAGTACTATTAATTAGTTTCAGATTTTTAGCATGGTTAAAGAAATGGTGACCAAAATCAAGACAATGTAGATTGTTGAACAAGAAAATACTGCCTCTCCTTGGAGACTCTAGACTTACTAGACTTCACTAGAGTGTGAAAACAAAGGCATTTTTAGCATTTCAGAGTTTTAAAAACATACTGAAAAAAGGCAAACTAAAAGTTAGTTTAGCCTCTTTCTTATCTCTTCCAGCTATGATTTTTCTCTCTTGGCTAAAAGTGTATAAAGTATTTCAATGCCTGCCACTGATGGGAATCAAAGTAAGTCTGAAAGTAAAGACTGTGGCTACTACTTGGTTATTAGCATAGACTAATTTTATGTCTTGAATCATTTAAAACATGGTTTGTGATAAAAAGGAGACAGAGATTTTGGAGCAACATGAAGATGTAACCATGGATAATAATGCTTATGTTTGCATATACGTGTATATAAACATAGTCATAAGTGCTTTAGATTTATCTATTGACAAAAATTTGAAAGAGACAAAGAGACTGGAAGATGATACAGTTACTCAGGAAAGGATAGTTCATACTGTCCGTGTATAAACACAGATAATGCAGTGTTATTATATGACATATTGAGTTACACAGGACTTGTGTCTCACTTGGCTGTGTGGTCTTCCGTGGCTGTGTGGTCTTCTGTATCTCTTGGTATGTGTCATCCTGCATTGGTTTGCACTGATTATGAAACAATAAGCTCTACACTAAAGGCTACTGGACAGCACACTTTCAAGGGTCTCCTAACTCTCAACAAATTTAGTCTCAGCTGTAAAATTAATCTCCATTGTAGAGAAAATTTTAAAGTTCTCTTCACAAAAACAACCTTGTCTTCCTCTCTGCAGTTTATTAAACTTCCACAGTGCCCAATGTAGGACACTGTTGATACCCGTCACCTCCTGATAGAGCACATAACTCAGTAAATTAATTTGGCCTCTGCTTCTCAGGTAAATGTGTTCCCTGATTTTACCTTGTTTGTTTTTAATATCTTAGTATATTTAAAATGTCACTTTAATAAGTGACACTTTGATCCTTAAGAGGCCAAACAAATCCCATTAAATAGACCCTTTCCTTTTGCAGAGCTAAATTTTTATATACTGTATGCTTCTATTAGGTTGTTAGATGGGACCACTAATCTTGTGTGGAACACTTAACTCATTTGCTGTTGAAATTAAAGCAAAAAAGTAAGAGGGGAACTTTGATTTTTTATATTTTTCCTTCAGTAACTTCTTTGATGCAGAGTCCTGTTGACAAGCTGTTGAGGTACTGCTGATTCAGGCTTAAGAAATCATTCTGCTGGAAACATTTTTCTTGTTCAGTCATACTAGAGTATTTCCTGTTTTGGCTTAGCAGGAAAGGCTGCATAATATCTTTACTCAGCCTGAGGCCATTTAAATAGGTCCCTACCCCTGTTGTTTTTCTTGTGCCATAAAAACATGGAAGAGTTGTTGTCTAAGATAGTGTATGCAATACTTGTCTACCATAATGGAGGGCAAAACTGGGGTCAAAGCCTCTGCTGCCAAAGGTGTGATTCCAAAATGTGTGTGAATACACAGTGTTGATGTGTATGTATCCTTTACTTGAGAAATGACCCATTTGGAAATGGAGATACCGCCAGGTGCTTCATATGGCACTCCATCATCCAGTGCAAGTGGTGTCTCAAAAGTAGCCCTAAAAGCAAATTTGTTTTTGAGAAACAGTAGAGTTTAGGAAACATGAGGAAAAAATCAGTGACAAACCACTGAATTTTAAATTCAGCCAACAAGATCTTGTTGTTTTTAACTGCAGCAATTCTTTTGAAATTTAAATGGCATCTGTGCTTTACTTGATTGCTGTATCCTTTTTTCAAATAAAAGTGGTATATAGAAATGATTGTTAACTGTTATTTTTCACAATATGGATAACTGGTATGACAAATAAGTTGCAAGGTATTTCTGGAACAGGGAGGACAGCCTTGCATGTAGGCACTCCTTAAAATAAAAAGACAGTGAACATTTTCAGTTGGTAGGAATTGTTCCTTGCACAATTGTTTATCTCCAAATGGTTAAATCAGAGCCTGTTGGTAATGCAGCAGTGAACTGAATTCTCAGCCACAGTAGCAAATTGTTGATTAGAAATGACTGGAGAAAAAAGCTTCTGTCTGCTGGAAATTCCGGGAATGATCACAGGACAGACTTTGCTTGCCTGGCTGATACATAGCCCGCCTCGTTTCTATTGAATATTTTCAAGAACTGGCATGTTCCAGTGCAGTAGTCTGATTTTGGGAACTGGTACATTGTAGAATGTATGTGTGTGTATGCATACCTACATAAGTACCTGCACATATTAATAAGTAAATAATATATATGTGTACATATCAATCTGTATGCATTTATGTATATCCCTTAAACTCCAGTTAGGCTCTTTATTAATGACATCCAAGGTGTGAAAGCATTATGCTGCTCTTTATTGTAGATTAATCATAGTTCTGTGTCATATTTTACTGATCTTATTTAACAGTGAAGATCGTAGATAGGTTTTATGCCTATCCACTTATATTTGAAGATGACATTGAATATTTATTTCCATTCCATATTCATTCTTTTTTTTTTCCTTTTTTTTTTTTTTTCTGTAAGGCCGCGTCCTCTTCACAAAAACACATGGTGTGGGTTTAGAGAATTGACCTTTCATTTGGTATGACATTCTTCCAGTGGGATTGATATTTGTTGAAAATTCTATTTGTTAGCTCCTTCATTAAGGTAACATTGTACAATAGAAATCCAATAGCTAACAGCTAAAACATGACAGACCTTTTTTTTTCTGTTAAATTGTGTTCTTTAAGAAACAAGGAAGGCCATTGTGTGACCATATGTATGACAGCAGTAAACCACTGTGTGTGTCATATACTACATAAGCTGTAATGATAAATGGGATATTGCAGGGACAGAGAAATAGAATATTTTTTCTACAGACCCCGAATAGTAAGAGAAAGCAACAATGTGTCAGATCTATGGACCATCTTTTTTCTCCAGGCCAGGATCAAGCTTTCTTGTGAAAAGACTTATTAAATATTAAACTAACTTGAACTTTGCATAAAATATTAAATTAACTTTGCCTTGGCTTAAAGCCATTTCTTTGACAACAGAGAAAAATAATTAACTTAAAAGCCTTCAGGCAGATGGAGTTAATAATACTGCCTGATCTGAAGCAAATGCAGGATGTACCCTGAAATGACTACTGAAGAAACTGTACTTCTGTTTTGGAGATACAATTCCAAAGCTACTGTAGAGGTGTAAAATTCTCTCTTGCGTAAGTAAATGTCATAAAAACTCTAGCCGTATTACTGTCTTGTTCTTGGTCTGAGTATCTAGGTATTTTGCCAAGCACATCCCATTCATATCAAAGTATGTCCCTGGCATTCTTTTCTTATTATCACATACGTCCAGAGTCATTTTGCCTATTACCTTTAATCAAGCTGAACAAAAGCCTGTTAATACTGAGATTAGTAGCCTGTGATGTAGTTTAAGTGATAAATTCCTATTTCATAATGTAACTAACCCTTAAATTTTTGAATTCTTGGAGATATTTGAGGTTCTAATTCATGATTCGTTGCAGGTTTAGCTATGTTAGATGTAGAAGTTACCACTTTTACAGTCCAATTGCAGCAAAATCTCAGGATCATAATTCTCTCCTGCCCGACTGGGCTTTTCTGTGGGGTTCTTTTCTTAGAAGAATGGAGAATTTGGTGAGCTAAGGGAGGAAGCCTCTGATCCATGTGCATGTTTTTCTCTTAGCTGGCTGATTAGCAGTAGTTATGTGTGAGACGGCAGAAGAGAAAGCAGTCTTCCTGCTGCGAGGTAAAGCATAAGTGTGCATGGCCCTGGGAGGGCACACGTCAGCATTGCTTTAATGGAGAGCATTGAGGTGGCACAGTGACGTTGGAAGGATGTTACTAATAAGAATCAGTAAGGTAATAAGGTAATAAAAAGCTACCAGGGAGCTGCACATGTGAAATCAGCCTTGTAGCTGAGGAGAAAGTGAGGAGAATAAAGTTATGCTTGATAAAGAGAAGAGCAGAGGTCTGGAAAGGCCAAAAGAAAAGATATACTCTGATTCTCCAGATCAGCATGTGAGGGCTTTCTGGGGAAGGTCCACCTTCTGTCTTGATCTAGAAAAAAGCAAACCAGGACATCAAGTCACAAAAACACACATTAGTGTGTGCTAATGTCATGTTGGTTTCTCAACAGCCATAGAAGCAAGAGATATCACCTCTTCTGAGACTAGACAAAATAACTCAACAGAAGAATCTTTCTGTTTAAGTCTTTCAAAGTTGATGTTGTCACCTGAGTGAGACAATGCCTTTTTTTTTGTGCGTGTATGTGCTCCTTGAAAGCCAATATTTGATGTGAGAGTTGAGTTGAATACCATGACTTTGTTTCCAATATACCAAAAAAAAAAAAAAAGGGGGGTTGCATGATATTGGGTAACATTTCTTTTCTGCAGTGCACTGTTTGTATTATTATAGTCAATTGAAACCCTGGAAGATTAAAGCAAAGTTTGTTTTGGGTGTCCCATTGATCTTAAAGATCATTTAAATCAATATGAAAATATTTTTGCAATGATTTGTTCTATTTTTTCCCTTAATATAGCTTCAGAACTATCAGACCTATCAGCATTGTCTCTTTTACTAGCTTTTAAGGATTTTAAGGGTTTTAAAAACTGCAGTAAGCCACACTGTGATTATAGACTGCAAGACCTGTTTATTCCTGAAAAAAGTATATCATGATGAGTTTTATCCATTCTTTTGCCAGTCAGGCTTAGCTGAGGCATTGGTGTTAGGCTGAAAGTACTGATTTTAGAGCCTCTGTCTAAAATACTTCAAATCACATCAAAGTTTAAAAAAATATTTTCAGTACAGAATTGCTAGAATACTCATTTGTGCATAGATGAAGTTTTAATGTAGTGCTCAATTGTATATTTTTTGCAGATTTGTGAAGTTGGACTTTTATCTGGTAATGTTTTTTTCACATCCTGCCCATTTAGCACAGGATAGAAAAATATTTAACTCGCTCGAACCCTGTGATCATTACTAAGCTTTTGATAGATAAAGTATCTGTGTCATGGGTACAAGAAGGTATTCTGCATTAAAATGGGGAGTGGAAGATACTGTGTAATAGTCCAGCTAATCTGTTAGCACATTGACTCCCTTGACTGCCATTCTGGCAGATAAATACCTGTGTCAAATAAATACAAAGATACTCTAATTGTAAAACTGGATGATGTGAATAGATTAAACAGATATGATTTTTGCATATGGCTGAATTATTTAAGTGTTTGTCACTGGGGAATGAAAGAGGAAATAATTTGGTATTTGTGTACTGCTCAGTAAAGGGAACCATGAACCTTTTTATATTGTTGTGTGTGGTAGTACATAGGGCACAGCTCTTATCTATAGGCTGGAGGTCTATCTGTGTGCTTAGGGGAGATGCTTAACTTGGTGTTACTGTTTTCCTGTTTTCTTCAGCCCTACTTGAAGAAAACATTTCTCACTGTAGTTGGTACTACTATCTCTGCAAGCTTGGTGTATGATATATATCAAATCTAGACAATTTTCCTGAAATATTTGTGTTCAGGGTGACATGTTGCTTCTATGGATAAGAATAATTGTTCTGAAAACGGAGGATTTTATTTAGGGACACAACCACACAGCCACATTTTTGACTAAATTATACTCTGTAAAAATAATTGAGTGATATTTTTAATTGGTTTGATTATTTTATGCTTATAGATGAGTACTGGAAGAATTGTTTGGCCAAGCTTATCCTACAGCTTTAGAAATGGTAATTTATCCTATTAATAATAATTAGGTTGATAATACATAATTTTGGTAGTGGAAGATACATCTGTTCAGGAGTGATCCTTTTACACTATTTTTAATGAACAAAACTCTTGTAGACAGTTATCTCCCTTGCTCATTAATGTACCTTAGATTACTAGAATGTGAAGAGCAGGCTTTCTTTGCTGTTTTACTCTGATAGCCCATTTTAATCTCAAAATTGGTGAAATACAAATTTGAATTAGTCTTCTTTAATAAGTACATATTGTCATGAAACATAAAATTGCCAGTTTACTGAAGAGAGCTTGTTGCAGAACACAGGACGATGTAAGAAATACTAAGTAAGATCTCTTTTACCTCTATTGTTTGTGCTAAGAGTCTGGGACCAAAACACACGGGAAGAGGTTTAACATGGTCAACAACCTGGCTGAGTAATACACCCCATCACTGTTGTTTTACCTACTGCTGTATTAAAGACTTGGTTGTAAAATGTCGCTCAGAGTTGTTGCTACTGAGTTTTTAAGAGCAGAAATACCCTCTCTTTTTACAGTCTGTTCTGGTTCTCTTGCATTGCCTGAAGTAGTGGTGTGCTGGAGTTAAAGATTAGACATCAGATATTGTTTGTATTCTGCTCCTTAGACCAGTGCTCTTCTAATTTGTTCAGTAAGGTCAGGTGTAGAGCGCCTAAACTTTCAACTTTGCAGATCTTTAAATTTAATGTAATTATTCTGTGTCCTTCACAGAAGAGATGTTAGAGAGGGAGAAAATGATGGCTCATAAAAGAGATGTGAATTCCTCTTTTCTCTCTAAACAGTAGGAAAGACAAAGGAGTATTTCCATCTTTGAAAATTCTTGGCCTTCTCCCATATAATTTTTTGTTGTTTCAGAGCTGCAGTTTGTCTCTGTAGCAAAGCTGGAGCTGAAGTAAGTTTTAGTAAGTGTGTAAGCATTGGTGCTCCAGGGCACCATGATGAATTTTTAAAAGAATGCCCACATTTTTCTCATATTTTTAGAAGAAAGAAGCATTTGGGCTGGTGAATGGGGCAGACATTTCATAAAATCACAGAATGTTCAAGGTTGGAAGGGACCTCCAGAGATCATCTAGCCCAAGCCCCTGCTCCAGCAGGGACACCCAGAGCACGGGGCACAGGGCGGCATCCAGGCAGGTTGGGAAGATCTCCAGAGAAGGAGACTCCACAGCCTCCCTGGGCAGCCTGTGCCAGGGCTCTGGCACCCTCACTGTCAAAAAGTGTTTCCTTAAGTTCCTGTGGAACTTTTGAGGTTTTAGTTTGTTGCCGCTAGTCCTTTTCCACTAGTCCTCCACATGTGGGAGCATATTGCCCTGTGTGTGGGTTTGTGTTTTTTGAAATGTGAGCTAAGGAAGCAATTAATTTTATGGACGTAGATAATGTAGATACAGAATATTTATAGATGCAGATTATGTAGATATAGAATAGCATCAGGTTGTTTGAAATTTTAGATGTTGTTGGTTTTATTGGAATCCTAGAGGTTTGTAGGAGGATTGGAATCCTCCAGTTTGTAGATTTAACAGCCAATATGCAGTCCATTCATTTTCCTTCTTTCTCTAGGTTATGTCAATTGCTGTGTTCTTGCGAAGAAGCTGAGGAAAAAAGCCTTTGTCATTGAAAATTCTTAAGGAAATCACTAGCTTGTGATCTTTATATTAATTTTTTCAAGTGGCAGACTAGACAGAAATATATACTGTACAAGAACAATTTGATAAGGGAAGCGTCTTGCAAATGTGTTTCCTGTGTGCAAAGGCCTACAGAGTAAATGAATATAATCTGCAGCAGACACTGTACTGTTGAGAAAGCTGTCTGCCTTTTCTGGTTTCTTTGCCAGCACCTAAGGAATGTAGAATATTTGCCCTGATTTTATTACCCACAGATATTTTCTGTGTCCCGTATAATGAAAAGAGAACTAAATACTTCCTTGTATCCAGATTAGACACACAAAGAAGAAAGATTTGTTTTAAAAAATGACACAGTTAAAATTATTGAGGAAAATTTACTATTGAGGGTAATATCCTTTTAATAGAAAGATTAGAATTTTACTCAATAAAGTGCAGAATACTAATTCAAAATACCTAAAAGCTAAAGAAATCAAAACAAAAAAAATGTGTACTTTTGATTCTGAGCTATGTACCTTAGTGTCATATGGTTACACTTACTAAAATAAAATAAACTGGAACATTTTATTATAGTCAGCTTGGTCTTAACAGTGTACATAATAAGAGAGACAAGAGGATTTGCCATTTGACATGAGGAAAATGCAAAACTCTTGGTACTGCACAGGACCTGTTCAGCTTATGAAGAGTCAAGACAAAATTTGATTTGTCTAATAGACAGATTTTAACCAAGTGATGAAAAAATGGAAAATTGAAATTAGAGGTTGCTCTGTGTGGTTTGCTGTGTGTATTTCCACCAAGTTTTGTACTAGATTGAGGAAACATTTTCAATAACTTTTTCCATGTATGCATGAAGATATTTAACTTGTATTTTGGATTATCTTATTTTGCGGGGAGGAGAGCAATGTCACCTATTGCATTTATCTTCTAATGTGTTACAGAACAGGAACAAACGCCTGGAGAAAGTTCATGTTGTTCTTGGGAATAAATCCTGTGATTTGGATTCTCTCATTTCTGCTCTGACTTATGCCTACTTTCTAGACAAGGTAAGGAAAAAAATGGTCAAAGAGTTCATAACTAATTTGTTATAGACATCTTATTATTAAGCAAATTGAAACGTACTACAAAAAATAGTCTAGACAATGATTTTGTTACAATCAAAGGTGAGATTTTCAATTAGAAAGAATCTAGATGTCTTTTTTTCCGCATGGAAGTTAATGAGTGGGCATACACTAGGTAGCTTGTTCCATACGCTCAAAAATCACCCCTGTGAAGTTGCCAGCAGGTGGTTTATATATATATATCAGTTACATTTGATTTAAGCAATGCATTACTGGAATGGATTACACCCTGAAGCCTGCAACACAAATTGCGAATCTTTGGGTAAATGCTTTTCATGAACTGCTGGAGGTAGAGTAGGTCACTGTTAATTGTTTGTTATTTATTAGTATTTAAATTTGTGCTCACAAGTCCCTACTGAGTTAAGTGCTGGTATGCTAAGCATTGAGTGTGAATATCATGAAAGGCAGACAGTGATCTGACGAATTTGCTGTCTTAATGATCACAGCCAAAGAAATGTGAAGGTCTTCTCTGCATTTTATAAAAAGTGTAGTGGGATCAAGAAGATTGCCTCCTGGCTCAGCTGAAGTCCATGGTGCTGGCTGACTTTGATCAGGAGGATACTTTGCAGAAGTTAAGTGGCCTGTGCACATGTATGTTTTGATAGACCTGACTCTTCATCCTCTGCCAGAAATGCAGGACCAGTCAATTTTGAAAGACATATTTTGATTAGGGGTGTCAAGGTTTTAAGTATTGGAGTCCAATGAACTTAGACATTGCTAATTTGTGTATACAGAATTTTAGAGATAACAATCTTATCCTGAAAAACAGAAGTGAGTTTTTTTAAGGCTCTATGTATGCATTTTGCCTCCTAGTTTTCCAGCAACTCTGCTGGATATTCATAGAGACAGAAGAACAACAAAAGTGAAAAATGGTTGTTTCTGCTGTTTGTGAAGACAGAAGTAAAAGAGGGAAAATTTGAACTATTTTTAATGGCTCAGCATGCTAAAATATCTTCCTAATCAAAAACAGGTCTTATTTTGTGCAACTCTGACCAGTATATACCTACATTACAGGTCAGCCCTCCTGATGTTCTTTGCTTACCTGTGTTGAACATACCAAGAAGAGACTTCAGCTATTTCACAGAAACAAGATTTATATTGGAGGAATTGAATATCCCTGAGTCACTCTATATCTTCCGAGATGAAATCAATTTGCAGCAGCTGAATGATGAAGGGAAATTATCTTTAACACTTGTAAACAGCAGCATGCTGACCAGGTATTACATTGTATATACAAGCTTACTTGGGCCTGGCTCACTTTAAAAAACATGTTTTGAACTTTTCCTGAGTAAAAATTCAGTGATATTTAGGTAGTCCTTACTGCTTTTGAATGAAATCAATGAGATAAAGAAACTTGATATATTTGTAATATACATTTGTTTATATAGAGATATGTAGTCAATAATATATATATCTCATTATGCTTAGTGCATACGCCAAACGAAGTTTAGGCATCTTTCCATCACTTTTGATGGTCCTTTTTTTTATTAACTTCTTCCTAAAGCCATAAGTAAGATATTTTAATTTAGTTTAAATAGTTGCTTCTGGTTAGTAAATAAGAGAACAGGTATTTTTTCGGCTTCTTTCTTTGCTTTCACTAAAGGAATGCTGATCTTGAAGTGGCCGAAACATATTTGCTATTAAGATCTAAGGGTAGATAAAAGTTTAATTGAGACATACTATACAGAAAATGCTGCCCTTAAAGAAAACCTAATCATTAAACAGAATGTGTTATAAACACATCCTCTTATGGAGGGATGCTCAGCACAGAGGATTCTGCTTTCCCTTCGTCAGGGCTTTCTGTTTGGTTGCTAGGCTATTACAGCCCTTAAAACCACAGCAGTTTTCTCGAAACATCCTCAGTGTCAAAAGCTCTGTGAGAGATTGTATTTCATCTTCTTGTCCTTAGGAGGGAATCTTTAAAAGCGAGGGTGAATCTTCTAGAGAAGGTTTCTTGTAAAGGTCTGCCTGTTTGTCTAAAATGGAGAACGCTCTCTGCTTCCAACTCTCTTTACAACTTCCCTCTTGATAAATACGATAATATTCCTTTCTTAGGGTAAATGACATTCTATCTGTGCTGTAGCATAGCTGTCCCGCTAGATGCCTCCTGCCTCTTCCCAAAATGCACAATTCTATCATGAGGTGTTTACAGACTTGAAGAAAAATTAGTAAAGTCTAAAATGAGATATATGTAATGAATTGATAGTCATTGATCCTTTAACAACTACAGTCAACTCAGTACATGATTCACTTCTGCAAAATAAAAATAAGTTAGATTTGCTTTATATTTATTATTTTCTTTGTTTCTTCCTTCTATAGAATTATGATGCTCATTTTGTAGTATTAAATCTAATTTAGCTTTATATTATAAGCAGAGCAAGTGCAAAATAAAGATACTTTGTAGGCTGCCACAGTATTAAATGGTAAAAATATTGAATCTCCTCTATGTGAAGAGTGATATTTTCAGTACACATATATGTAGCCTTTGGTAATTATAATTTTTAAGACAATTTGGTATAGTCAAAAGGGAAATATTTAAGTTTAGTGGTATGGCAAACAATAAATAAACTAATTCTTTCATTCCAAAATTGTACTATATGGCTGACAAGGAGTTAATGACTTTTTTTTTTGCCCTCATAACAGAGTTTGAATAAAGATAACATTAGTATTACAGTCTGACATTTTTTCAGAGTGTTTGGCTGTTAAAATCTAGTACTACCCGAGTAATTAATGTGAGTGCATGGGGATATTTAAAGATCAAGCTATTGTGAAGAAAAAATATATATGATTTTTTAAATTTACTTGATAGTGAGGATAAAAGTTTGGAATCAGCTGTTGTCAAAGTCATCAATCCGGATGAGCAATGTGATGGCAGCCTGGAGTTACAAGCGTCTTCTTCCTCTCTAGTAGTAAAAGAGATTCTTCAAGAGGCACCAGAGTTAATCACTCAGCAACTGGCTTATCTCCTCAGAGGTGAGAGATTACTCTTTATATTAAATACTGAAAGGTTTAATGGAGTGTTTCTGAATCTGCTCATGCAGAAAGAGTGTGATCCATTCTTTGGTTAACAATCCCTTTAAAGACCACAGGAAGCTTCATAAAAGAAGCAGGGAGTAAAGAGTTTGTTAAAGAGTAACATTATATTGAATATTAAAAATGTGCATTTAAAAATAGGCATGAGAGGTCTTTGCTGTATCGCTAGACAAGAATATTAAATGGAGCTGTCGACGTACCAGCTGGGTAGCTGGAATAGCTGTGCACTTCCAACTTCGATTCCAGGGGCTGTGCAGTATTGACAGTTCGGCTCTGCCTGCCTGTGGACAACAATGTGGATGGGAGTCTAATGCTTGCATACTAAAGCTTCTCTTCAGGGTGGTGATTTGTACAGAATCACGTTTTAGTGCTGTGATATGAAACTTGGCATATTCAATAATGCTACCATCAAATCTTAATCAACGTATTCCTTTCCTTTTGTATCGTTTGCCCAGTACAGTGCAAGTCTGTGAGACTTCTACAGTCAGAACTGTGCTCATTTCTGTCTTTGTAGTTTATCATTTGTATAATTTCTTGAGTTTCTGTGCTTCAGAGGCACTCTTTAATGAAAAATAAAACTGAAATTGTGAAAAATTGATTGCTGCTTTTGAGCTATTTACTGAATTTTACTATTTTTTACTGAGTTTTAAAGGCAATAGCTTTAAATTGCTGTAACTGTTAAATTTCTTTTCAATACATTCATTTGCATATACTTAATAAGGATGATAAAGTCTTGCTGACACTTATGTTTAAGAAGCTACTGGATTCCTGGCTTGTCATTGTACTGACCCTCTGATAGCTGAAGTAATGCATATGTTTAAAAAAAGTACAAAAAGAGATGTTTTCAAAGCCTTTTCTGTATTTCCGTGGAAGAAGTGTTAACAGTAACACAGGATCCAGCCCACTGTTTTAGAACATTCCCGTACTAATAAGCCCTAGTAAACCTGCCATGGAGTATTTTTGTAATCTCCAGATTTCTATTGAGTAGCCCTCTAAGAATCTAGGCAAATGATCAAACAAAACAATTGATTTTTATGGCAGAACCTAGGAAGACATTTAAGATTCTCTTTGGATGGAGATAGTTTGGTGACAGAAAATATAAGGAGGCAGTGGTTTTAATAATAAGCTAAAACATACATGATATAACACTACACAATAGTTAGTGAGAGTGTGTCTGGGCTCTTTAGTTTGTGTCCAAGTTAAATGCAGTACTTCTGTTAGAAAAATGTTGCAAGTGTTTGCATTAAAGTTTACACTTATAGTTTTAAAGGAGATTTTTTTGTTTGTTTGTTTTTAAATTAGTAAGTTAATATAAATTCTTTCATTTGATAGCAGATGCCTGCATAAATTATTGAATTTATGGTTACCTGCCTTCCTGCTTTCGCTTGGTGAGAAGTGGTCTACAAAACTAACAATAGTTGTGTTTGTCACCTGATTTTTTTGCTACTTCTCTCAGGAACACAACTGATAAGGTTAAGTAGCATAGCAACTTCTGTCATAGTTCTTGTAATAAAAAAAAATCTTCTACACATAGGAACCTGCTATTGCAAATTCAGAGAAGTCAGTGAATCCCCTTACTTCTTTTGATAATTTAAATACATACATATATATAATACACATACATACATATATGTATTTATATATTTTATAAATATATAGAATACATCAGTCTAAATACATCAATCTGAAACTAAAAGATCAAATGCAGCCAGCTCAAATCCATCTTCTGAGTTTTTTTTTAATGCAGATTATGGTCTGTGTTGTGGTCTAGAATATTCAAATCTTTTGCCAAATCCTTGTCTGTAAATTAGTACTTTGAAATCTGTCTCTACAAAGAGCATAGAAAATAAAGGGAGATATGCCTCATCATATTGTGGTCTGGAAGGAGGTGTGGCTGCTTTGTTCTTATCAGCAGCATGATATTTGGAATTTGAGTTTTATTTCCTTGAAACAGCTGAAGGATTTTAGCCCCTGAGCCCGAGTCTCTGAGTTGGAAATGGTTTGCTTTTTATTTTAATTTGGTCTTCCAGGGAGTATTTTGCTCTAAGACTTCCTAGACAATAAAATAGCTCCTATCTTAAGAAGTATCAGATAGTGGCCATGACAGTTTCATTTGTTTTCTCTTTTGCAGCTTTCTTTTCCTCACATTCTATTAATGATTTCATTAATTTTGATAATAAACTCAGATATTTAGAAATGTTATAACCAGATGCTTTGACCAAACTTAACCCACTCTGCTGTAGTCTAAAAGAAAAAAAGAAAAAAAAAAAGAAAAAGAAGAAGAAAAGAGGTATTCATGCAAAGCTGAGCATTATTGATTTAGGCAGTTTAATATTTAAGGACTTTCTTTTTCAGCTGAATGCTTTCCTGGTATCTTTGTCTCTTCTTCAGCTGTGCTATAAGTTAATTCTACCCTTGGGCTTTGAATAAAGCCTGGTCTGAGCGTCAAAGCGTTGTTCAGTCATATTTGCCTAAAGTTAGAGCTTGTACTGTCCCTGGCTTTGAGCCAGGAGCAAACAATTATAAAACCTGCCAGAGACTTGGGCCTGTATTATTTTATTTCCCCAGAGATGTTTACAAGGGGACTGTTGCCAAACTCAAGATCCATTAAACTGCTGAATCATTACATTTTTTGTTGCAGCCAGCTGGCAAGGATATGATTCCAAGCACTCACTGTCAGGTATCTTGGGTCAGCGCACTTGCAAAAGTGCCTCCTTATGTTTATTTGTATAGAGCCTTGAAGGATGCCACAAGGTGCAGACTGCAACATGTAAATACAGATTTACAGCAAGACAGCACAATATTTGTATGTGGATCTGCTTTTGCCGGTTATTCACTGCGTTGTTGTGGCCTTTTTGTGCCCTGTTGGTGCAGTCTGACTTTCCGTAGAGAAAATTTGTTTGTTATTCTAGCCACTCAGGCTAATGTTAAGATATGCCCTTTTAAGGACTTCGGGAAGGTTGCCAGTTTTTCTTTCTTTCTTTTTTTTTCCTTCTTTTTCCTTTCTTTTTTTTTTTTCCTGTCTGAAATGATTCACACGTTCCGTAATTGGTCATGAAATGCATCCCCAATATATTTGCAAGAAAGAAGGGAACATTTTACATGCCACCAAACACTGTAATTATTTGGACTGTTATTTTTCTAGTTATGTATGGAAACAGTTTTCTTGGAGGCAACTTTTTTTTTCCCTACTTGAAAGACTGCATTTTATTACATTTCATTCCAGCTTTGTGACTTTTCTGTCAGTTACTGTGAAGGATGCTTGCTTGGGTGTTTTATTTGTTCTGTTTTGTTTTGGGAGAGGAGTGCCTTTCCATGAAGGACTGATGGTTTTCCCCTCTCGCTATCCTTTTATTTTATTTCCATGTCATGGAACAAAATTTTGACAAGGGAGACATCTGTATTTTCATTGTACTGTTCCTTTCAACGACAGACTTATCATTCAGGAGATGCTTGTGCTGTTCTTAATGTTTTCCCAAAACGACTTCTGCCTTCATTAGATCATGTTTAATATTAATGCACAGCAATTGCTTTTGGCAAAACTAGTGCTTCACTTCCAGACTGCTTTGCAAAAAGAATAAAATGCATATTGTTTTTTAAGAGGCCTAGCCTATTTTCTAGTGACCTTTCCATGGGAAAAGATAGTGGTAATGTAGTGTGATATACACAAGAAATAATATTGAATCTTGTATTACCTATTATATTTCATTTTTGTCTTTCTGTGCTTGCAAGCGGACAGACCAGCTTCTGCAATGCTTTCAGAAACCCGCAGAGAGTTGCACCAGCATCAGCAGGAGATTTCTGAGCCCATGTATCTTTTTTACATCGGGTACTTACAATAGACCACATGACCAAATGGACTACGGACCTTTGGTCAAGAAAAAATACCTTGAGTAAACTCATTTTTTAAACTATCTGGGATCTTAGCCCTTGCAGGGATGCTGAGGAGTCCAGCGTTTCAGTGTTACACAGAAAAGATCATTCTTTCCTGCTGACGAGCATAGTGTTAAAGAACAAAGGAGGAATAAATGTTGGGTTTAGGGATTGCTGACACCATGTTAATTTGAGAAAACTCTCCTCTTTCTTTCACCTAAGCGGGAAAGCTGTCAATTGCAAGGACTGCAGTGTTGCTGCGAAAGGTCAAAAAATAGCTTAATTTTTTTTTTGAGATGTTTGACTATGCTGAGACATTGTTTCAAGAAAGACTAAGTTTGTTTCTTGCAGTAAGTGGTAAATTCCTCAGTAAGTTTGCTATCTCACTGGAAAATGCCATAGCTGATTAAAATATGCAAACAGGTCAACCTTGAGGAGTTGAAAAACAAAGGCCAGGGCTTCCTGTTAGATGCTGGACTATGCAACTTCTTGGAAAACTGCTGCAGTTCTGTGACTTCTCTCTCATTTTGTAATTATACGGAAATGTGTGTCCCACCAAAGGTAAGATGGAATTCAGGACTGGCCTTGCCTTTGAAGAAATCCAGATTTTGTCATACACATGATAACAAGAATCAGATCCAAACTGTTACCAGGACAAATGCATGGTGAGCTGCCATGGTATATATATTCCAAGCAATCTTTTCCTTGCTTTTGACTGGGGAAATAAGTAAATACTGCACAAGACCCCTCTCATCAATCCATGTTTTTAGGAGATTTAAACTAGTAGATTTTATTAGCAGAAGCAATGCTACAGGAACAGTATACTGTAGAACTGTTATGGTATGAAAGAAATCTATGCTAATATAGATAATAATATCTATATAGCTAATATGCTAATATGCTTATATCATGTGCTGTTTCAGAAAATAGGCACTTCTTAAAGAGAACTTCTCAGTGCTGCATGACTGGTGCGGTTGAGGCAGCTGTCAGAATCACAGCCAGATCCTGACCTGGCTGTTAGACCCTGCCTTGTTGTAATCACTGTTTTCTGCTGCCAGTTCTCCTGTCTGCTGCGCATGGAGAAACATGAAGCCTTTTTGTCTTCTTCCTTGTTTCCCCCTCTCTGTCATGCCTCCCTATACCCTTTTGCTTGGCCCTGGAAGATCTGAGCTACCCTGGGATGCTCCAACCTTGAACTACACAGTTGTGTCTTTTCTAGATGTGGTCGTCCCCTGCTTGAGATAACTGAAATAGAAGAAAGGGCTAATGATCAATTTTATATTATTGTAATAGCTTGGAAATAAGTTCAGTGAGAAACACAGAAAAGAATGTTTTACTCAAATTCTAAGCTCCCCAAACTGTTGCCATTTGACTGTTGTTGTACAATTGAGCATTTATCACATTTTAGGAAGGATATAATTCCTACATTCTTCTTACAACTTAGCAGAAATCCAGAATTGATTGAGTAGTGTAGTTACTGTTCAATTTGTAATCAGTTCTGTAATGAGGCTGAACTGATATGTAGTATACAGAAATAAAAAGAATCAGAAGCTGAATATAATAATGGTCCTAAAATGATCGTGAATGACATAAATCAAATAAGAGACAACTGAGAATTAACAGAATATTGAAAGTTACCAAATCTATAAGAGGAACACAGAGTGAAATTCCTATATCTGATTTTCTAAAATTTAACGTCTGATGGAGAACATCTTTTGGCTCATTAAGCATTTTTCTTAATAAGGTTAATTTACAAGCAAGTATTTTGTAGGTATAATTTTTGACTTTTATTTTGATTTAATAGGTGTCAGTCCATTGATTTTTGTTTTTAATGGCCTAGTTCTTACCTAGTTACCAGAAAACCTGTGATTTCAGCAGATATCTGCTGCTGCGGTAGTATTTGTCCTGTGTATGTTTCATTGGCCTCTTCCTGTGTTAACACGTTATGGTGAATTTATACAAGTATTGTATAGCATGTTGAATAATTGTTGTGTATTTTGATTACGCGTTATTCTGTATAGACTTATCTGTGTACCCCAGTGGCCATGGGATCAGCACATCATTTTAGGACATGTGAGGGCAATTCCAGTCTGATCAATCTAGTATGAGAGGGTGACCATGTAGAAGTTTTTCTTTTTTTCTCTTGACTGTAGTAACTCTTTGACTTGTAATAACTATCTTATACTACTGTTTTACTGATTTCCTTACGATTATTGAATAGTGCCGTAGAGTCACACCGTTGTTTGAAATCCCTGTGTACTTTAATGCTGAAGTGTAAATTTATTATCTTTAATTCACTGTGAGTAATTGAGATTATCTTTGCACATATTAATAAATTCCAGTCTTCTGAAAGTTAAAAGGGTGACCTTGAGTCCTCAAACCCCAAAGAATCTTAACATCCGGGATGGAATACATACCATAATAATTGTCTGATGTGCGTCAGTCTTACTTCTGTCTTGTAAGAGCATAGCAATTATATTGCAGTAATTTAATGGACTATGTTTCTCCTTTAAATTTCAATGTGTCATTTTGTTTGGCTGAATATACTGTGTTTTTTTTTTCTTTATCCTTTGGCATGGATACAAGTAGAGTCCCTTGCACTGAAATGACCAATGACTCATGTAACTTCATATTTCTAAAGTTATTCAAAATGTCTTTTGTAAGTTTTATTCAAGGAGATTAAAAAGAATATTGGGGATAATTGCCATTAGAAATGTTCACTGGATGCATTTATGAAGTAAAACTATGTACCAGAACCCATCGTTTTCTGAAAAGTATAATTGAAATGAGATCTGTATTATTTCTTTGGGTTTGGGAGTTATTTAAAATCTAATTATTTGGTATATTAATGTCTAACCGGTATATTGCTTGTGCATATTAGCAGTTCATTACTATGTCTGTAGAAGGAAGCCTAACAGTACTGATTCACCATTTCCCAGCTTTCAAGCTGTCTTCTCTTTGGAGCTAATGTAATTTAACAAGTCTTGGTGTAATGCTTAGAGCAACAGCCTTGCTCAGGCCCCTTGAGACCTGCTGCTAGCGAATGGCTGCACGTCAGAACTAGGTTAGACCTGAGCCATGTGCTGCAGCCTGCCACTGACGTGGGAGCAACCAGATAGAGGCAACAGAGGCCCTGGCAGGCCATGCCCGTCAGGTTTTAGAAACTGTCCTCATCCTAACGGGAACAGCAGTTACTATGTTGTTCTGGGAACTCACCAGTGGAATTAAGCTTCAAGAAAGAAGCTTGACTTGCATAGAGATGAAGCAAATACTCTTATTTTTCTAGTATTCCTTTGCCGTTTACAGGAGATACTGATTTTTGTCTTCAATATTTCAGGAAGCATTCTCTTCAAGTGCATGTCTTTGGAACCTGAGAGAATTGCAGCGCAGCAGGAGAAAGTGCTCTCAATTCTGGAGGAAAAGTTTCCAGAGCTGCCCCCACGGCAGGAAATTATCTCAGTTCTCCAGGAGAATCGGTTTAACCCTCAAAGTAATGCAATTTATTTCCGTTTTTCATGTATTTTATGAATTCAATTATGCAACTGCATCTGAATAGGTTGACTTGTTGTGTGTGGTGAGAGTAGCTGGAAGATGAGAGCTTTCATCACTGACAGTTACATGTAATCGCAATTAATTTTAAATTAAGGGATTGACATCTCAAACCTTGCAGTCAGGTTAATGAACTTCTAAAATACTCATACGTTGCTTTTACAGATAAAGTAAATGTTAATTTACTTCACATACTTGCTTTTACAAGAATATTTTAAATATTTGCCTTGATGAATTGGGAGCCAGTACTGGACATAACCACTGTAGCAGCCTGTGGGCAGGAATTGTGTTGTAATTACCCACATGATATGGAGTGGGTTTTATGTTTCAAATCTTCCCAAATATATTGATTTTTTTTTCATCTATTAAGGCTTTGTGCAGGTGAGTAAATTTGACTTTAGACTAAGGTTAAGGAAGCGTGGGATAACTATACTTCTCTCTCATTTCCTTCTGCTAGAAAGAACTGAAGACATTTGTTACTTATTTGATGATCAGAGCTGGGAGTGTTTGAACCCCAAACTGATAACAGGTTTGGGAAGGAATGCTCTGAAAGTCTGAAGGAAGATGTTACAGTAACTTTTTCATGCTTTGATACTGTCTTTTTTAAATGACATCAGTGAGTCATCACTGAAGCATAAAAAGTTTTGAGTTTCACATAGAAATAGTGATTTACTGGCCTGAATTCATAAATTCATTGGTTATCTGAGGCTTGGTAGACTGTAGGGTAGACCCTAAAGAAATTCTACTGACTACATAAAAGTATTTTGAAAGGTCAGACTCATAAATATAATGAATACATGAACAACAGCCAGTTTATCTTGTCATTAGATTGAATGCAGTAGCTGGACTTTATACAGGAACAGTAAAGCATTTACTTGCTTTGCAAACAAATTTATTTGTTTGGCTTAAGCATGTATTTGTGTTCCTCGTAAAAATCACTTACACGAACATATTCTTAAACGTGCCGGTAAGCTTTATGATTCTGCAGAAATTCTAGGTGCCTGTCAACATTAAAACCTCTTGCATTGAAAGCTCTGTCACAGAGCTTTGTTTATACAAACATTTGGCTGTTTTGTCTGTATTTTTGACAGTGTCATATGAACACATTCCAAAATATATCTATATATTTATTTTAAGAGGATTTTGGACAGACATCACCTCTTAAAAGAATTTAACACATCTGGTTACATGATTTTTTACAGTCTAATTTTACAGTCTGCTGATGATAATACCTACTTCTAATTCTATGGTGCATATGCAGCTAGTTGGTTTATTCACTGTTTGATTTACATAGAAAGAACCTGTTGATGTTGGTAGCAACATGGAATATGAGAAAAGTTGAATGACTTTGTGTTTTCAAAGTATCTTTAGTATTCTGCCTCGGCATATTTTGTAAATATAGTAATCTAACACTTGTGCTTTTCAGTGTCTTTCTCCTTCCAGAGATATTTCTTGTAGGTGACATAAGGATGGACTATGTATAAATTTATCAAAAAATAAAATTTAGTGGACTTCAAAAATGTGAGTGCTCACACAATTTCATTGCAGGAGACTTAGTTCTCCATCCTTTACTGTTTATTTTTAAATCATCTCCTTGCTTAAAAGCACTGGAAACATTATGCATTGATATATCAATGCTGGGTTTAGTTTTCTCATAGAATGTCCAAAAAAACAGAAGACACACATTTTACATGTTATATATATACAAGATTCAAGCTGTGCTCTTAGTTCATATTGTTGTGTCTGGTTAGCTGTAGATCCTTGGGTGTAATGAGATTTTTTATTTTCTCAAACAGGCATAAATATTGAGGAGGTTATGCTGAAGGATCTCAAGGAACTTTCAGATGGAGAAATCAAAGTGGCAATTAGCACTGTGTACATGACACTGGAGGTAAGAAGTAACCTAAACAACCTAAACAGCTATTTCTAAAAGAAACAGTTCTTAACAAAGATTTTGAGCCACTTATTTTATCAATACTGTATATGAGCAGAATTTTCACTGATATATTTAATTTAGAGGAATGCAATAGCTATTTGAGGTCTAACTTTCGTATGCATAGGAGTATTCCTTCTGGTAAGTCTGTACCATGTTATGTTAAAACAATGTCACTGGCAAATTGCAACCTTAGGTAAATTGAAGATGTGAGATATTTTACTATTTCTTTGATAGATTGTTAGGGGTCGTACTTTGTCCTAGTTTTCACTTGCATCCAGACTTGCAATTTCTAAATCTACAAATCTGTTGTTTACTTCAAAACTCTAAATTTGTCCTAATGGAGGTAGGCTGCTTGGATTTTTTTTGCTGATTGGTCTGTCTCAAGCATTTTGTAACTGTTCAGGGAAAAGTCCTGTGGACTTTTTGTTTTGTATCATTATTTTTAGACAATTCGTATTATGAATTTCAGTAGCTATATACCATAAAGCTGTTTATTATAGCTATAGTGACTGTTATGTGTAAATATTTTAGTTTATTGAATAAATATGAAATGACAATATTACCTCAGGGTAGTTTGTATGTTCATACAGAAGTTGTCATGAGAGGAAGCACACTGAAGCGAATATCAGTAAAAGAGATGCACTTTTAAGTACAATATTATAGCAGTTTTTTTAATGTGTACAGAAGTAATCCATTCCTGAGTAGTTGACGTGCAAAATAAGTCATCTTGTGCTTTTGCATGTAACTTTAAAACTTTTTTCAACCTAATGATATTAATCACTGCTTATTTCCCATGAGAGTTCTTACAAAATGTTTTTTGTGATTCATTTTCCAAAAAATATAAAGTGTTTTTGAGGCTGAAGGAGTACAGTTGAGCTGATAATTATCCAGATTGCTGCTTTTTTGTCTTCAATTTGCATATGCACAAGCTGGGTAGCAAAATGTCAAGAAATGAAATAGAATCCAGTTAGTTTCTTAGTGCTGAGCTATCTTCACCAACCACTAAACTCCTTCATGAACCCTAATTTAGACCCTGAAAATCATGCAAAAGTTGGGAGAAAAGTGGATAGGGGACATAAATCTCATGTTGTATGATAAATCTCATGGGGAGGAAATAAGATGAAAAAAATCCTAATAGAGTTGGAACTTTTGTTTTTTATTCTGTCAGTTTCAGTGAATTATAGGCACACTGGCCTGGTGACTATAGGCTAGCTGTATCATTATATCTCCTTTTTATTTATTTTACTCTCAATCTTGTTTAATAGGCTATGCAGAGTGCAAACCATTTGCTTCACAGATCTAAGCTCCCAGTAATTCTAAACCTATTTGAATTCACCTTTACTGCTTTGCAATCATACAAAATGAATCGCAGTCTAGAACTTGCATTTCTTTTTGCTTACAAAATGTATTTGACTCTAGTTAGTAGCTTTTGTATTCCTAAAAGCTGTTAAATTTTCATATGCTTTTTGGTAACTGTATAGAGTTTGATGCTGGTAGATCAAAAGGTGTCAAGATTTGATGGTCAGGCTGTAACTTTCACAGTTGGTTTTGTTAGGGCATATCTAGAGGCTAGGGAGGGAGAAAAAGGAGGATGCACTGCCTGTAAAGAGAATAAACAATCACCAGAGTTTTACAGAAGTTAATTGATTTTTCAAAGGAATGTTATTGCTAGCATTTTTTGGGGATGTAGTGAGATATGAAGAATTGGGATATCTCAAAAGCTTGCTCACTGTTGTACTATGGATAGTTGCTATTAGGAAAAGCTGTTTTTTGAAGATAAATAGGTAGGCATTTCTTTCTGGTTACAGTGTTTACAAAGTCACACTTTGAACCAAAAGGTCTCTTGGTTTCACTGTTGGGTTGAAAATTAGTTTTGCATTTGCTGTGCTGCTGCACTTTGTCCTGACATTTTCTGAGCTCTGTGATTTATAAGGCTTGACCAACACAGGACAAATTTTGCCTTGTTCTTTTTAGCAGTCAGGGATGGTGGTGTGTACCATGGTGAAGCAAATGGCTTGTAAAAATGTTCTGTGCAAGGTACTTTGCACTTTGCCCAGTATTTGAAGCATACCACATGTAAGGGAATTAAAAACCAAACTGGACCTGAGTCTCTGATCAGTTTACATTTCTATTATGAATTCAGAATATACAACATTAATAGACTTAAGAAATTTCTCCAATAATAATGATTATCATTTACTATCCAGCTACAAAGTGCTCTGGAGCCAATACTTAAGCTTTAAGGGAATGTGAAGCACAAGCTTAGCTTTGTTGCAGAAGTTGGATCTCTAGCGTGTTTGCTTATTCAGAAGTCTCACATGGTCAAGTTGTTTTTTAAATGAACAGCTATGTAAAAGCCTCTTTCATTAGTGTTTTCTGTAGACTTGGTTATTTGCTTTGGTTCAACAGTCCAGTAGTGTTTTTTCTTTTATTCTGTAGGTGATACTGCAATGACCGAAGTTGATGATTATATGATTATACCTTGTGAGGTGGTATAGCTGAATATTCAAGCTCTGATTTCAGTGATCATCTCACAGTAGCAGAGACAGTCAAAGAGCTCTAAGATTGATTATTTAAGAAGTGCCACACCTTGGTAGCACATACTTGAACCTCAGCTGTTCTGAAAGCTAATTTACAATAGGTTTTATTATTTTTTTAAAAAGTAGGTTCTGACTTATCATCCATTCCTGAGATAGTATTATTGCCCTGGAGCTATGTTGTTTTCCCTTCTCTACTGCAGATTTCTTATGTTAGATAAATTATTATCTCAGTTTCCCTTCTGTCAGTGAGGACAAAATACTTCATTTCATAAATGGGCTGTGAAGGGATATTAGTTGAAATCTTGAGATCTGTTTAGTCATATATGTTGCTATAAACCTTAATATTTTCATTAGTAATAATACATTTTTCCAAATTGCTTGGTTTATACAAAGAATATTGTGATAATGAATAAGTTGTATCATATAATTAATGTTCATAATTACTCCAAATACTATTTCATTTTAATATTCAGAGACCTAGAACACAGAGACACGGTCCTGTTGTCCAAAGTTTTTCATGAAGAAAGACATGAATGAAAATAATAGTTACATAACTGATCTGCATACTTTATTTCTTTGTGCACTTGAACTTAATCATCAGAATGATTTGGATCCTCTGTTGGCTTAGTAGCTGATAGCTGACTCATGTCTTTCAAGTGCCTCAGTAAAGGTTATCTCATACTCATCTGTGTGCTGCCCAGGGAGGCTGTGGAGTCTCCTTCTCTGGAGATCTTCCCAACCCGCCTGGATGCAGCCCTGTGCCCTGTGCTCTGGGTGTCCCTGCTGGAGCAGGGGGGTTGGACTAGATGATCTCTAGAGGTCCCTTCCAACCTTCAACCATTCTCTGATTCTGTGATTCTGAAGATATTTGTTGGACTTAATATTTTGGTTCTTCAAAATTTATTCTAATTGCTCACAAAACTTGCACCAGATTAGGGAGTTGGTAAATCAAATGTCTTTAGAGAAAACCAAAGGATCATGTATCAGTTTTACAACAGAGCTAATGGTGATTGCCTGCTATTGACTGTTAAAGATGAGGGAATATGTATTTTCCAGACTTATGGGAATACCTGAAAGCTGACTGATCTGCTGAGATACTTACTCATGCTTCTAACCATGATATCTCAGTCCTTCATAAGGCTAGCTGTTAGGTTTTGCAAAGAAAGTATGGCTTGCTTCTGGTACTGGTGATCCTGCCAGAGCCAAGTATGTCTTGAGAAAGGCTACTATGGCTTTGAGCAATGTTAATTTTGAATCCTTGCTGAAACATGCAGACTGTACAATTTTTGTAATCTTTTATTATGGTAAACTCAGAGCCACCTCTAAACCCATGACAATCAAGAGATTTAAAGGGAATGTATGAGCCTCACAGGAAGCTGCATGGAGCTGCCACAGAAAAATCACCTAGTTCCTAGTGGCCCATAGAGCAGGACTATCCTAGGGAAGGCTGTGGCTCATGCACCAAGATCCTCCTTTATTGCTGAGTGTCTTAGAGAAATTCACAAGAACTGTTAGAACAAGTCTACCTGAGAAAATTTAGACCTATTTAGGAGCCCATTTGATCTTCTTCTTAATAAGTGTAGTCTAATTTCAGAGATTTCATTATTTTCAAACTATTTCAGCAAAATGGCTCAAAATTGTATTAATGGTAACAATGGAGTGTACAACTATGCTTATTTTGGGCAAATATATCTGATTGTTATGATGAGTGTTTTTTTTAATACTTCCGTTAACAAAGCAAGTAACTGCCTCAGCAGGAGTACACCAGACGTGTTGAGCTAGGTGTACTATTGCACACAGTTAAATGAGACTGCAACATATTTGTTTGAAGGATTGAACTTCTGTTGTTTCTAATGATCAGACTGTAGTTTTGTATTTGGGAACTTTATTTCTTTGAGGATAAATACAAACATATTTTAAATGGCATCAGATTGGTCCATGAATTTGTTTTTAATGCTAAAAGCAAAACAAAAGGAAAAAAAAAACAAGTAAACATGGTAGCATTTAATCTTCCAGTAATGGAATTGGAAACAAAATTCTCAGCAACTTACAATGGCAGTGTTGTTTGGAGATATTTTTCTGATGCCTGTTGTGAGAAGTTAGGGTATGTAAAATAAATGATGTATGGAGCTGTAGGAATGCGACTTTTGCAGACTACCTTATGTCTAAGGAACATTAAACATAGGGTTCTCGTTTAGCAAATAAATAACCATTCATTTCAATGGCTGCATAGCCTGGACTTTTCTGCATATTTTTGCAAAGACGAGAAGAGGCCATTAGGGATTTAATATAAAATAAATCGCCAAGGGGTCTTCTTGTAGTCCTAGTCTTTCTGCCACATGGTGTGTCACTAATGTGCATAAATGGGCTTAAATGAATTTGTTATCTGTATTGCATTTGCAGTATGTATATATTTATATATTATTTTTTAATTGTGTTTAAAAATAAAGCTTTAAATACATCATTTCTGAGAGTTGAAAACATATCATTTGTAAATAAATCAACCTTAATTAAGGTCTTAAAGTGTCAGTGTGTGAGATCTGCCTGTAGGTAAATGTGTAGCACAGAGAGAGCTTAAATGTACTTTCTTTTGCTTTTCTGAAAGTATTAAGAGAGTAAAGTCATCACCTTATAGGACTGAGTGGTGCCATCAAAGATACGTTAATGCCAATATCATGCTTATGTTTAAAAGTCATAGTTCAGGGTTCTGGAAGCTGGTAGCTGTTCTCTGCTGATGCCTCGGGTGAGATTTGGCAGCGCAGTTGTAATGAATACAGTCCCAGGTGGGGAGAGCAGAGGCAGACCTGCAGAATTCCCTATTGTCATTATTTATTCTGCGCTGCAGATATGGAAGGGAACTGCTAGGCAGGCAGGAAGAACCTTTGGTAACGCTGAAGTGCTTCTTATCTGACTCACGTGAAATCAGGAGGCACTTTACGATGGTATTGATTGTAGTGGTTACCAGTATCCCTTGTTGTATTAAAATCAAGACCATATCCTTTCCAAAACTTGTGCCTGTTCAGCAGAGTTTCTTGGGGGGGTTAAAAAAGTTCCTTTGTAAAACTGACCAACACCTTATATTTATCAGTAAGTCCAATTCTGCCTGTGCTTAAAGATGTCGTGATAATGACAATGATGATGTGGTAATTATTCAGAAGTCATTTTTGGAAGGTGTAGTTAATTATCTTATTCTTTGATCAAACATGCAATAAATCAAAAGTGTCAGAGATCCTTTACTCAAAATAATTTAAAAGATGCACGAGGTGGACTGTGATATTAGTTTTGAGTTAGTGTGTGGTGACCTGATTTGAAAGGGTTTTCATTTGCAGTGTCTGGAGAAATTTTGAGAGGCTTCGTATGTTATATTTTTTTTTGTGTGACTTCGACTCTGAATTTGGCCCATGCTATTGTTTATTTCTTTGCTTGTGCTATTTTTGGTCACTCTTGCTTCGAATTTTAATAAACAAAGTAAAATAACTAAGATAATTATTAAATGAATAAACATGTTTACTAGATTGCTCTGTTAACATTTGCAGTACAAATGTGCTTGTATTCCCAATTGTGTTGTTAGAAAAGATGAACTTTTTCTCATATCATAAAATATATTTGTTTCTGTACATAAAATAGTTTCTTTATGAAATACAGTCCTGTAATACAATATCTCAACTAAATAAGACAGTATCTCGAGTATCATTATCAGATTGCATTCCTGACTTCTACAAAGCTGCCTAATTTATCATTTGTGTACTCTCCGAGTTCTTGTCAGTAGCATCTCAGCTCAGCTGTTCATGGGGCATAGACATTGACAGCGGGAGGTGCTGTTCTGAGAAATATTCAGCATGAAAAGAGATTTTTATATGAAATGCCTTACACTCTTTATATTGATGTAAATCAATTTGGATACTTAGTATTTTAATATCTGCCTGTAATGCAAGAGAATAAAGGGACTGACAGTAGTGCTAATAGCAATACAAATATTATTGAAAAGTTGAAATTTATTTTCTACCATTTAGTGTATGTTTTCTTCTTTGCTACTGTGTAGGAAACCACCTAATTAGAATGTTAATTATAGAAAAAATAATTTAAGCTACAAGTAAAATGACATCTTTTAAGGTTGTTGATATTAGTACTGTATTACTGCAGAAGACAGCAATTCTAGCTACAGGGAGAGACATAGATACAGAATGTATCTAAGCAAATGTGTTTCTCTGTGACTGGTTTTCTGGTTTTCAGTTACAAATTAGAAAAAGCAATTTTCTTCTAATAGTGATATTTTGATGCAGTAAAACAGCAAAATAAATATAATTTTGCTCCCTCTGTTCAGGAAAGTATGTGTCTACTTTTGAACTGGAACTTACTATTTATAAATACGATGATAACCTCTGTTATTGTCACACAATATTTTATACCTTGTGCTGCATGCAAGGAACCCAGTCCTAAAGCTTTTAATTGTTTTAAGACATAGGAATATTTTGGAATTCTGAATCAGAATCAAATAAGCAAAGTAATGTTTCTTTTGTTTTTTTTTTTTCCTTTCTATGACATAAATTTTCTGAAAAATAGCACTATATCTAGAATTATTCATGGCTTTAGTGCCTTTCTAAGCATATGCATTTTTTTTGTGCATAAAATGTTAATAAAAAATCCATTCTCCTTCAACTCCAAGAGCAGGATTGCTTGTATAAATTTTATTTTCTAAATCTCTGTGAATACAAATAAAGTCTAACTTTCACGCTTTTACCTTAGAAAAACTGAAGCACAGAACTTCTGTGTAGGTTGTAGCTGTTGCAGTAATTTTTGACATTTTTCCTTTACTGTGTGGTGCTGATATATAACGAATTGAGAGAAGCCTCCTTAAGATAACTTACACTGCTTCAGAAAGTAAGACTTTCAATATGTTTTTCTTTTTAATAAGAAATCCTGTTGATAAATATGTTATTTTTTAGTCCTGAAAGTCACCCTGTTTCTGAATCATTATATTATTATCCAGGGTCACTAAGTACAGTTTAAATTTACTCATTAGGAAAAAAAAAATCTATAGGAAGTATTCAGGATATCATTTTGTTTTAGCATTTTTTTAAATGCTATTTTTTTTCCAAAAAAAATGCTTTGTTTATTTTTAGTTTTTTAATTAGTTTTTTTTTCTTTTTAAGAATGAATCTCAGTAATTTGAAATTTGTAACTGTTTCCATATTTGTGGTGTCTTGTTAATAACAAAAACGTGCTTTGACTGGGAATCTCTCTGTGGAAAGATTTTCCTTTTTCATATTGCCGTAGTTCTTCTAATTTTATACAAAGCCACTAAATTCTCATATTGTTTATATATATTAAAAAAAAGCACCAGATTCTTGCTTTTAAATATGACTTTGCTGCTTCCAATTTTCATTTCTATAAAATGTAAATTAAGAATCAGAATATGAATTGTTCAGGCTTTTAGCTTAAGTGAAGAAGAAAGGTTAGGGGTAGAATCAGAAGGAGTATCTGTCAGAATTCTGTATTTTGGCAACCAGATGATTTTTTTTCTCCTTTTTTGAATGAACAATTAAACTGGTTGTAAATTTCTATTACTCGAGATTCTTCTACTTCTGGCAGCAAAATCCAGTAATATTTATGTGTGTATTCTGTAACACAATTGCATATCGCTGTTACTGTTGTGTTTTTTTCTGTATTTTTCTTATTCACGTTCCCAGTAAACTGTCAGAAAGCACATCTTTCCAAGAAAATACTTACAGAAACACGAAGAAAAACAGAATCAGTAAGGAATTGTCTTTCAGACTTTTCTTCTTTTTTTTTTTTTCTCACTGCATTCTTGCCAGAGAGATTAGCTAGTAATCTGTGCTTAGATCCCACACCTAAAAATTGATTTTTTTAGGTTTCATGGATGCCAACCATCTGTGTTTGCTGATTCATTCTTTCAATGATTGTCACAGAGTGGAAGGGAAACAGGTTGGAATGGATCAATTTTGCACTCACAGGAGAACTGTTAGGTCAGCTCTTTGATTGATAGCACAACATGGATTTGCATTAGTTACAGTTTATTTTAGTAAAGAGAGGTGCAGGAAATAAAAAGGACAATTTTACAAATTCAAGTAGTGTTCAGTGAACCCATGTAATTGTTCTTTAAAGCCAAAAAAGCTTAACTGAAAACTGTCTGCAGTTAAGCACCTTCTTTTGCATGCTTTCATTGTATACTGAATTATATCCTACTGAAAATATATAATTTTGGCTTTGGAAGTTTGTTTATCATCTCCTCTTCCATTTATAAACAGCACTAGCAGGGTGGTTTCTCAGCATTTGCTATTAAACAAGACTTTCTAATAAAGGAACTAGAAATAATTCAGAAACAAAAATATGATTTTCCTTTTACATCTCTCAGTTGAGTATTTGCCATATGGGTTGCTCAGCATCACACTCTCAGCAGGTCTAATTTATGGTAAACACACAGTGAGTGAATATGAGAAAAAAAAAGGCAATGAAAATATTAATATTCCCCTTCCCCTCCAAGGTTCTTCTTAACTGAACTAGACATATTCAGGTTCAGTCCATGCAACTGGGGCATTTATTTGGGTTTGTACATATCTGCACCTCAGTGGAGAGTTTGCGAAAATCAAAATCCTGTGTTTTTCTTGCCATGGGACTGATGCATGGGTGGTTGCGTGGCAGCGTGCAAGGGCTGCGCTGTGTCACACTGCCAGCTCCCAGGGCCCTGTCCTCCCGTGAGGGCAGCTGGGGAAACCATCGCTGCTCCTGGTGCTCCAGCTGTTCCCTGGGACTCCCTCTATAGGAGCAGTCCCAACAAAGTGAATACCTCCACGCTCAGGTCCACCGCTGGGATTCGGAACAGGAAAGGACAGATATATCAAGTAAAGTAAATAATGGTATGGATTTTTCTCCAGACTAAACTCATGGAAACTAACAGCATCAATGTTCTGAAAGATTGTCATCTTCCATGAGCTCGTGGGGCTTCCTCTCACTGATGTGTAAGAGCTTTCTCTTGGGGCTGCCTTCTCACTCTGGGAACTTGGCTGCTGCCATTGCCTTTTAGGGACTTTTGAGAACTTTGTCAACCCCATTTCTTAGCATGCCTGTGTGGTAAATGGCCGATGTTGAACTCAAGTACCCAACGTGTACCAGCAACACAAGTGTGCTCTTTCTGTAGTACTTCCAGATGAGAAAACACGAATGAGAGGATTTTTTTTTCCACAGGAGAAAGTCTACATGACTGTTTTGAACATACCCAATGCACAGTTAGGAATTGGGAAATATTATGAACATCTGACAAAGAAGCTTCCATGGATGAGCAAATCTCTGGTTTTCAAACTAGAAATCACTACCATTGCATGCCTGATTGCAATTTGCATCCTGTTACTGCAAACAGGAAATGAACATAAAATACATAAAAAGCCCTGCTTTGAATCCTGCCCTCTGCATTAAGGTTTGCAAAGCGGATCTTGGTAGTGAACTTCTTTTTCTTGCTGTTTAGAGATTCTCTTTTCCAAATGGGAACCTGTCCATTCCCATTCTAGATATGAAGACTATCCAAGTAATTGAGGGCTTTGCACAATTTAGATTTAGAAAAAAGTGCAATAATCCTACATAAACAGGCATAAAATAGTATGCTTATAGGCAACATTTCTTATTATTCTTTAATAAATGATACTTTATTCATTACACCTTAAGGTCTTTGTTTGAATCAGATAAATGTCCTACTCTTTTTTTTTTTTTACATTCTGCTAAATGGAAGCAGGAAGGATCTCCGCAGGCTGTTGGAGAGATTTGCAGGTTTCATATTTAACTTGTGTATGAGTTCTCTCAGTTGTGTTAGATTTTATTTATTTTGTTTTATGGAAGTTTTTTGGAGTGAACAATTCTGTTTCTCTTGTTATACTGGTAATTTTACACTCCTGTAATGTGCAGCATTTTGTTGATCTTCTCCATGGAGTAATCTGTAAATACTCATAGATGAATAAATAGAAAATATGGGTTGTTTTGTGGTCTAGTATGAATTTTCCTTCATGTATATCATTAGCCTAATTGTTTACAGTGTTCCAGTCAGTTACACTTACACAGATCCTCTGAGGTGATGGAGCTGTGTTTTTAGTATAAACCAATATTTACTCAGAAGTCAAACTTCAGATTCACTTCCTGTGGACTGTGCTGTCAGCGTAACCATAAAATCCAAAGTGAGTTTTTTTAGATGCCCTTAACCATTCTAGAAAAACAGTCTATTTATGGTCTTCTGTCAACAGGAAATGATTTGGAGGCTTAGGTAAGGGATAAGGGATCCCATACCACATTGACTGTGAATTCTGAACACATTTAAAGTGACCTTGAATTAGGCTATTATCTTTGACCACTATTAGAGACTCAGAAAACAAGCACATTATCAAGTGATGCTCTGCACACTGAGTGCATAACTGTAAAGGGATGTATCTGTTTCGATGAACACTTTTCTTCACAAAATGTGGTAATAAAGTTATCTTTCAAAATAAAAACAAAGTTTGATTCTGCAGATGCATCTGGAAATGGATTACCACAATAAGTTTAAATGTATTAAGAACAGTTTAACTGCTAAAAACAGTTTAACATATACTGCTAAAATTTTCTCATATTTATGATTTTTTTAAAGAATAACACTTGCATTGAGTTTCAGTGGTCGTGTATGTAGGTGTTTATAGAAATATCTATTATTTCCAATGTTAACCTGGAATCATTTTTATTTTTTGTTAATATATATTTAATGTATTTAAACAGAAGAAAAAGATGTGGCTTTTGGATGCTAATCTAATCCAGAGTATTTTAGGTTTTCTGATTCCAACCTTTTCTCTTGTTTTGTATGTAGGTAAATCAGGAAGCTATGCCCTCTGAAAGCTGGTAGAATACAATACAATAAAATAACACAATGCAATACAATAACAGTCCCTCTCATTGACATCCAAGAAGGTTCTCAGCAGGAGAGTGACTAGAAGATGTTTGCTAGGTGGATGGTTCAGATGATTTGAAAAGGGATCACCTCCAGCCTGGTGGTAGGGTCATGTTAACAGCAGCATGTGCTCAAGGCTATGTGGTGTTGCTCGGTGCTAGCCTGTGACAGTTATGCATCACTGTAACACAAACGTATATTACAGGGCCCTTACATGGCCTGTGATATAAGCTGCCCTGTAACTTTGCCCACTTGCTGTCCTCCTGCTCAGAATGAGTCATCTGTTCCCATTTGCCTTACTACTTTACATGTCCCAAGTGGCCCACAGTGTTCATCATTTCACTAGTACAATTTCTATGTTTTATGTTGTTTTTTAACTAAATCTGCCTGACAACAGGAGAAGGGCATAGGAGCCTCACAAGATTTGCTGGATATTTCATTCTTTTTGAGTGGTCCCATAGTTTGAGATTTTTAGAATATAGTTGTTTGGCTGTTGTGTTTTGTGCACAGTCTTAGCAAAGCTTCTGTCGTAAAAGTGTGTGATGGAGACTGTTGGAAGAATGGATATTCTCAGGGACCAGAGAAGCCACATTACATATTTGATCAGAGATGAAGTATGAAATGATGGTCAGAAGACTAGAATATGCTAATAACATACATAAACATTGGCATAAAACACAATAAAGAATATCAAGTGTGTTATCAATGAAATTAAAGATCTTGGCTAGCACTATGCCATAGGTTTGTGGTTAGAGATGAGGCCACTAATTCTGAACACTACAAGCCATTTAATGATATATGACACTAGCCCTCTCATGTGAAAAAAACAGTATCACACTAGTTTTGTCTGTTGCTGTTTGTGATCCATCTAGATTCCTTTCTCTGAACTTTCTTGGTAAGTACATTTCTAGATTTCAGTAATTCACATTTTTTTATCAGAAGGTATCTTGCCAAAATCTGTTTTAAAGAAATGGAAAGAGGCTGATTTTTTTGCAGTTGTAACTCTATCAGCTGAGAGTGTCATTTCTCTCTCAAACTTGAGTAATATAATTACTCCAGCAAAAGCATGAAAACTAACTCAATTACACTTGGCAACAAAATTCCTTTCCAGTATGGCTAATTTAGTGCATGAATTGCCTTGATTATTGTTGGCTGAAAAACCTACTAACAGTGATGACAGTAGAGCTGAAAGAAATATTTGTGATGGGAGTGAGTGGGTGGTGAAGGTCAGATGCAAGGAAAAGGCTTTTGGGAACACAGTGACATCATTTTGTCCATGGGATATCCATGGGTACATCCTGGTTTCCATTTAGAGAGTGTATTATATTATGAGAATGGTAGCAAGGCTGCTAGATCAGAGATGTAGTCTAAGAGACCATCTTGGATGATACCTACCAAATATCTACTTGGGCAAAACAGGATGTACATCAAGATAACAGAAGGATATGTCAAATTAACTGCATCATTTGAGAGATGAAAGAAAACTAGAAAACAAAAGTCTTATCCAGGCATAGAAGATATCTGATATTAGATCTCAGTCATATTTGATAGTGTTTCATAATTACAGTAAGTACAGTTGAAGATCTTTATAAAAGTTTAACAGCAAACTTGTGGTTCAGTTAATATAACAAAGACAGAGTTTAAGAAAAAAAGCTTCTATTGAATCAGAAGAGAGGAGCCTTGCTTTGTTGAAGAATAAATTGTATTAATTATGCAGTATCTGCTATAATGCTGTTTTTCTTGGTGGGTTTAAAGATACCCTACTGATAACAGCTTTAGGGGAAAAAAAAAGAAAAAAGAAGAAAGGATCTCTTGACCTAGTGAAAAAGTTAGTTATTTGGAATGTTAAATGCAATTATATTGACATATGGTGATAATGTGATAAAGTGTAAGGGTTAAAGGTTGAAGGAACCATGGCTTGGCAATTAGCAATGTAAATGAAACATTCATTATCCAACATGCTGAGAAGTTGATGAACTGTACAATAAATCTGAGCCCAAGTCACTACTGAGATAAGTCATTTCAGACATAAGGGTGTTTATGAAGATCCTGGACAGTGTTTTGAGCTTTCTGATGAAATATCTTGCTATAAGGAAATATTTTATCCATTAATTTGTGTGAAGTAAATCAATACTAGAAATTCATAAAGCCCTAAGCGATTCACCAAATGATACAGAGTAAAAATGGAAGAAATATGAAAGAGGTTGATGCTCACCCTGTCTGGAAAGATATCTGCTTGAAAGTATTGGTACCTCAATTTCTCCAGTATTAATTGTCTCCAGTGACTTATATTAACTTATTTGATATCATTTTTCATCTTAGGAGATATAATTAAAATCAGAATCTGTCCCAGTAAGTGGAGAGCCAAAACTGAAATGTTTTAAGTTCTACATATACATAGAAAAGAATAATGTTTAATAAGCACAGAGCATGAATACTTGAGAGAATATGCAGCATGTGTTTACTCAGTATTTACCAGATCCATAAAGATTAGCACTGAGTATTGTCAGATATTATTATAGTTAACTCTACTTGTATATCTCCTAGAATTATGATTGGTATCAATATAACTAAGACTTAACTTATTAAGTTAACTTATTAACGTGCTTATAACAGTAGCAGATTACTTCCTGTTCATCAGATATTTGTAGGATTAGGTTTAGGATTAGTTTTCTTTAAGGCCTTAAGTAGGAAGTACATAAGCTAGTTTTCTTTACAGTGTAACAAAGGAATGTTAAGTTAAAGTAATTAGTGTAAAGAGGTATTTGGTTTGTGATCAGAATTGCTAAATCTTTTAAAGGCTACCAGCTTATTTTGCCTGCTGTAAAGCTTCTATGTTTTCTGCTCCACCTTTGTATCCTCTTGTCCCACCTAAAATTTAGTAGTGTGTTTTGTTTTGCTCACATTTCCCACTGTGGAATGGATGTTTTCCTTGCTGTTGAGACAGAACATTTGTCTGGGTATATATTAATGACATAAACTCTGAGGAAGTAGTACATCTCATGTAGTTTTCATGTTAGTTCTGTGAAATATTTTTCTTAGGAGCATTATGAACTGTGAAAGATCCCATAGCCATTTATGAATTAAGTAAAACAGCCTTGGTATTTGCTTGATCTCCAGTTCTCTGAATCTAATGCACATAATATTCACATCACCCATTATGTTCAAGCAACAAATGCAGCATTTCTGAGCATAACTCAGAGTTAAAAAATGCATGTAGTGTAGTGCATAGATAGTATTCCTATATGCATATGCATATAGTATACTATGTTTATATACTGTTCTGCACTGTACTGAAAATACAAGGAACAACATTCAAGGAAACCTCAGATTTTTTTTTTTTAACAGAAAACTATTCAGAGAGTATTCCTGCATGGTATACAAGTTGAAAGTGTTGATTGCTTCTCATTCAGCCTAGGCTTTTGTCAGATAATTATCTTAGAAATTTTGGAGAGTTAGACTGACCTTCTAGACTGGAAAATTTTTGGCTCAGCAGTGGGAGTGAGGAGTATGGAAATTTCTAGAGATAGTATGGGAAGCCTATAGTAGTGTCAAGAATTAAATCCAGTCCTGTGAGTTTTTAAATAGCACTTTGATCTCAAAAAAGTCTTCCAACCTTGGACTAATTGAGATAGCTGAATGCTATATTTATCCTACGGAATAGGTTGCAAAACAGCTTTATTTGCAAGAAATGCTTGTTTTTTTGCTGTGGCTTTGTCACAACATAGCTGTACTCTAAAACTTGAATTGTGAGAACTTATTGTGAAGCATCACAGCATACTGATTAGGAAGACAGCTGCAAATGCTGCAAACGCTGAGCAGAGCTCAATGAAAAATGAGAGCATAACTACTAAACTATTCTAAATTTGTGAAGAAGATGCTACGAATTAAATACTAAATATCTCAAGTTATCATTTGTTATATAAAGAGTCACTTACTTGATTGGTTTTGAATGACTCTGTGCATTTATATGGCTTTCATTTCTATCACTCTGCGTTTAGATCACAGTCATATCAGTTGGCAGAGTTTAAAACCTTAAACTCCAGAGTGTATAATAAATCATGTTTTTACTCAATCTCTTCAAATGAAAAAAATGGCCACTAATTAATACCTTCTATTGCTTAGTATAGTCCCGTTATTACTCTTAATACCCTGAAGCAAATAAACTTGTGTGCCCACAGTTTATTTATTCTTTTTGGATAAATAAAAAGTATTCTCCTGAGTTACAGTATTTATAAAATATAATTTATCTCACTGATTGTGTTCAATTTGAATTGAAATATGTAAGCAATGTATGTGTGTATGTATGTTCATACACATATACCATTTTCATAATAGATGTATGCACACATATACTTTGAGTTATGACATATTCTGTATGGTTTCAAAAACATACATAGTAGATGCAGTTTTAAAAGGACCCTCACTAATATTTCAAGAAGTTTTTTCTTCAAGGTATTGCTGTCTTTGTGTAATGAAGTTTGTTTAAACTAATTTTCACAGGTAGGCTGAAATTGTAAGCGAAAACTTCAACGACAACTCTAAATTTTGTGTTTAGTAACTTTTTAGGTAATTTCTCCAAGTACATAGCTTTTATTTTCTGACTGTTCTTTAAAAAAGCTTTCAAAGTTTTAAGAAGAAAGCTTTATGTAAAAAAAATACAATAAAGCCTTACGAAAGTTGTTGCAGGCTAACATGAAGGTAGCTAGACATACAAAACACATACACTTTTCAATCAAGTTAGAGGAAACTGTCCTTGGTGCAACTGTCTTTGTTGCACCCAATAAAAGTATGCGGTATCTTGAGGTATGAATAAGCTATGGAAATGGAGATACAAATGGTTTCAGAGTTCCAAAAACCGAACACCTTTATCAAATGAATAACCTTTTTCAAGTAGATTTGGAAAGTGCTCAGTAAAACCCATCAGAGTTGTTCAGTGGCATATTCACAGGCCTCCATCTGTAGATGGAAAAAATAATGCTCCTCCAAAAAGGAGGAGTAGCAATGGTGAGGTGTTAAAAGGATGAAATAGAGAAACGGGTAGCTCTGCATGTATAACTTCATGCATTTTCAGGCACTTCATGATAAAAATGTAAAGATTCTTCTTTTAATGAGTTACGTGGTTACTGGAGACAGCCGAGTGCTTGTCTGACTTAGATATTAGCAAGTAGAGAGGTGGAGTGTGAATTTGCAGAGCCTAGTTGTAGTTTAAGCTACTGCAGCTTAATTCCTCTTGGGAACATTTATAACATGGGTGAGAATAATGCCTTTTGTGATGTAGCTGACTTCTTTTTGAAGTCAGTTGATCTACCTGATACAGCTGGCAGACAATATCTGCTTACTGAGTTGTTCATATTCTGATTTCTGCTTATGAACTACCATTCAGAGGCAAACCACTGTAGAAATCATGCTCTTGGCTGAGAATTTTTGTGGTAATCTTCTTTTGTGGAAAATCAGAGCCATCTACTGTCCTAAAAGAACATTGTTTAAAGTAAAGTGTGTGATGTTTTTTGTGGCTTGTCCTCTATCCTCAAAGGTTCTCCAGTGTTTGTTATTGATAGGATATTACTACTGTCAACAAGAGTGCAAAATAAATTAGATCTGTATGTTTCTGGAAACAACACATAATTAGCATGAACAGCAAAACGACTATATAAATTCATACCATGCATAGTGTGAGAATCGGGAAGAAAGTTGAATGAACAGATAGCTACAAGTGTGCAAGGACTAAAAAACTCTTTCAGTAAAATTATGAAAATTTTCTTGCAGTTATAATTGAGTTCCTTTCCTGATTACCTTCCTAGTCTTTATCTAAAAAAAAATCATGTTGAGTAAAGTACAGTTCATTTCTGAACGTGACTCAATGAAAAAAAAGAGAATGACAGGGTTCTTGTTTCACATTACTTCCTCATGTCAGATCTGCTGTAATCAGGTAATATATTAGAAAAAAAATCAAAAAAAAAGAGAGAAAAATGATCTCTATGTTTTTATATCTGGTAATTCTTTTAACTTAGTAGCCTATCGGGATCTTTATCAGCTGATACCTCTGCACTGGTAGTACAATATTTCTTCCGGCCACATTCTACTGTCCAGTTGCCCCTAGTCATGATACTTAGGCTACTCCTAATAAATAAATAAATATTTCAGCGTTAGCCACATGTAACTACATAGAACTGAATGGATATGCCATTTTGAGACATAAAATATCTCATAAACCCAGACTCTGATTCGAGAGGACGAAGAGAATAATAGAAAACGTGCATTTTCCAGAAAAGATGCACACTAATTAGTTTAGTTTGTGAGGATCCATGTCATTTTCAGTGCTGTAGGAGTTGGTAGTGTCTTACACATATACGCAAATATGCACAATGCGAATAAGGCAGCATTTATATGTAGGTTGAACCAAATGATTATAAATGAATTGAGGGATGTCTCCTGGGATTGGACATAAAGGTCTTGTAAACTGAAAATTTTATAAACAAACAGCTGTTGGGAAAATACCATTACGCTGTAATAGCTGCTATTAAAATCCATTAGCAATCTTGATGGCCTGTTTGAATTTGATGCATCATTTGCTCTGATGGCATTTATTTCCGAAGATTTTTGTAAAATATATGTAGATTATGAAAGACAGGAGTAATAGTGTAGGAGATTAACATCAATTACCTGTTTTACTTGTACATGTCAGTCAAGCTTTGAAGGCTGCTATATGTCCTCTCTAGTTTAAATATCAGCAGATGAACACTAAATTAAACAGCTGTATCTTTCTCCATCACGGTAGGGCAAACACGCAGTTCTGCGGAGATGAAGTACTTCAAGATTAGAACTCATGTTTTAGCCAACAAAACAAATCCACTGTGTTCCTTAACAGTTTGTGCTTTCTCCTAGTTGATGTGGAAGTGTCATTCTCCTCCTGCTCATAGATCCAGGTGACACCCAGGATACCATCTGCATGGAGAGGTACCGGGTACAGGGCCTTGAGAGGGCTGTACCTTCTGCCAACATGAGACAGGTTTCCACGGAGATTTTGAAAAATCTATATACCAAGAAAAATCTATATGCCAAGAAGTATCTGTCATCTCTTCTCTTTTAAGAATAGTGTATCTGAACTGTCCCTTCAGAAACACTTAAAGAAAACCCGTATGAAATATCTATCTGTGGTCTATTGCAGAGGTGTGGAGATGGTGTTCAAGGATGCTCCAAGAGCACCATCTGGTGGATGAACAAGTCTAAAAGACGAGAGCTTGATTGAGCGTTTGGGTTTTAAACATGTGAGAATCACCTGCTTGCCCCCCTTTTTTGTAATGCTCGTATATGGATTGTATAACTGTGGATATTATATATACTTTATTTCTCATTTCTTGTTGTATCTTGTGTTTCTATGTTTTTGTCTATGATCATGTAGCTTACAGGCAGGGAACTCAGGGAACTCAGGGAACTCTAGAGACTCGTGTGCCTATTTTGAAGACATCTGCTCATAGCTACCTGTCTGTAGTTTTTTTTTCTTCTTATCTTTTCTCCCCTGTGTTATGTGCATGCAATGTTTTGATAAAAGGAGTAATGTCTTTTAACATTTCCTCTCTTTACCCCTTCTTTCCTACTGACAGAACAGTAGTATTGGAGATAAATCATGTCTTGTATATAAAAACATTGTTTTTCCCAAATATAGAGCAGAGCCGTGCTTAGTTCCTAAGATGGAGGTACAGGAGATAGTGGAACATGGCCTTAGGGTAAATAGAGGTGTATGGCAGATGGTTACCAACTATATAGTTATGTGTCTGTCAAGTTGTAGGTGTTTCTCTCACATTTTCTTCTGCAGATTTGATTTGGAATTAAAAAGAAAAAAAAATTAGCTTTATGATAAATGTTGTCATAAGAAGAGCTGTAGATCTACCACAGTTTTGTGTCAGTGGAGTTACAAGAAGCTAGGATAACAGAGTTATCCTATGTGTCATTTGGCATACACATACAAGTTGTTAAAAGAGCTCTTACATTTTAACTTCCTATCTACTGCATCTACTTACCCATTCTGCAGCTTGCAGAAATACAGTATGCATTCACAGAATCACAGAATGGTTCGGGTTGATCTAGAGATCATTCCATTTATGTGTCTCTTTTTAGCGGAGCAATAGAATACTTTGCATAGTGTATTGTAATGTAGAATGGAGGGGAATTTTCCAAAAGTTGGAGCAAGAATGTTCTAAAAATGAGGTAGTAGGGTAGGAAGCCTTAACTATGGGCCCAGTGCAAGAAGGTGCTCTTGAATTTTTTTTTTTCTTTCAATAATGCCTTCAGTTATGTCAATTCAATAGGACATGAATAGTATAAGTACGTTCATACTGGGGGAAGATTAGCAATCTGAGTCACCTGTCTTCATGTATTTAAATGTTCAGACAACCCAGATTCAGTGTTTGAAGGATTGTTTCAAAACGTTGAACTTTTAAGTAGGCTATAGTGAAGTCAGTAGGTTGGCAGCAGCAGAAAATGTGGTAAACAACATGCTTGCTTTGTTAAATGCAATCTTGCTTTGGTATTCTTATAATTTTATCTTTTCTCACTGTGTGAGAAAGATACTTCAGTGAAGGTGCAATAACTACACTATAAGCACTCATGAGCAGAGAGGAAATTAATGTTTTATATTTTAATGTTTCTATGCATATGGCATGCCTATTGCTAACTCAAGCATGCAGTGTTAGTTTGCTATATATTTATTGGTTCTATTGCTATCTTTATTTATTGAATTTATATTTAAATATTTTTATTACTTTATTGTTAGTTTCACTGTACAATTTGCCCATTTCTTTATTCATTAATTAAACCTTGGAAGCAAATAGATCAGGTTTGGTTCAAAGCTAAAGTGCCTGGAAGAAGACTGCAATGGTAGCTTGAGAGATATGTGTGCACAAAGTCGCATGAATTTCTTCGTATCATTGAAGGTTACATGTAAACATCAAATGGAATTAGAATCAGATTATAAACTTATTCCTGCCGCTTTGACTCTGAGGGAAACTGACTCTTGAGCTAGATTTACATGGTGGTGTCAGCAGAGCAATGGTCTTGTGCTCAGTGTGGGTAAGCGCTCTGTTGGGATCTGAGTACTGTCTTGTCTTGCATCTTTGTTGTCTAGAGACATCAGTTTTAGTTGATGGGGACATCTTCTACCTGTCTCCAGGGAGAGGAAGGCATACTTTCCAGAAGCATACATCTGAATAAAGCCTATGTGCTGGAGAATTGTGCCCTGAGTAGCAGTACCACCTAGAATCTCTCTGTTAGACAAAAAGTCTCACATGCATTTTGTATGTTGTTTTCAAATGAACTATCTCAGTGGTAAACCCTACTGTCTTGGCTATTGTAAATGTAAAATAGAGGCAAGGGTGCTACTGCTGAGTTTATGTTGAGTGCTCATCGTTAGATGGGCATATGCAGAGAACTTTATCTTATCTTGGTTTTGCTTGTATTGATAATGACTCTCATCTCTTCTGGAAGAGCTGACTGTTTAACAAATGAGTTGCTAAAGGCATCTCACTTGCGTAATTGTAAGGGCTTATTAGAAATCTTCAGGAAAACTTCTGTGAAGACCTGAATATGTAAGGAAAACAAACTACTCTTCTGTTTGTAGCTGTTTTCTAGATTGGGACTCCTTCCTGTTAACAAGGCAACAGGGTCATTTTGCAGTTCAGCAAGAGCCTAGTAAATAAACCTTTAGAACAAAATGAATTTAAGCTAATTTACAACACATTTCTATCTTTTATGCTTCTTTAGCAGAGAACTTGGTGTTGACTTCCAAGAAATCTCTAAGTAAGCAGCCTCAGAAGAGGCATACTGTGAAGAATGTCAGTGTTGGGAGCTGATCAGGCAAATGCTTATGTGAGCATTATGGACTTGTGCAAAAAAATCTTTGAAGTTAGTGAGAAGCTTTCCATTAACTTTTAGTTCTTTGGAGTCTAAATTGACCTGTTCACTCAGGCTTGCAGAATGAACACCTAATACTGTTTGCATTACTTAAAACCCAGAGACCCCAGCTAGACTGGAGGATTTCACAGAAAAAGCAGAGCCATGGATCCATGCAAAACTAAGGGAAAACATTTAGAATGGATAAAAGGATAAAAAGAGAATTAAGAGTTAGATACAATCAAAGATCGATAATAAATAGGATGTTTTGCTAAAGGGTTAGCTGTGTTTGCAAAGTCAGAGACTGAGGCAAAAGGCTTGGATCTTGCATGAACCTCGTTTAGGAGGGCTTGTGTCAATGAGACTGGTGCCTTTTTTATTGTAGTTCAATTATCTTGCTAAATCATTTGCTCATCTATGTAAACAGAGTGAAATAGCTTTAATGGTTAAATAACTATGATTTTTTCCTGTTCAAAGATCTTGAAATGTTTTACATTAATTAGCCAAGTAAATGTGATGAATTCATGATGAAGATCAGTAAACTAGAATTTAAAATTGTCATTTAACCTTTAGACAACTTAAAAGTAAAGAGACTTCAAGGGATTACAACTTGCTATAACATTTGGCAAGTAAACCAGAAAATCCAAGTGTGTGAGTACACATGTGAGAATTCAGCTCTGGGGAGGCCGCACCTGGAGCACTGTGTGCAGTTCTGGGCTCCCCAGTATAAGAGGGACGTGGAGCTTCTCGAGAGGGTCCAGAGAAGAGCAAC